>JABUQX010135054.1:17500-22500 GCA_015478945.1 Trachelipus rathkii | reverse complement strand
AATTCTTCAATACAGGATGCTAATTTTGGAATTTTGATTCATGCAAAGAAATCCAATCTTCAAATTTTAAACCTTATATATAAATAATCAGGGGAGAAATTGGGCCTCTTTAAATGAAATTTCGCATTCAGACATATTTCTGAAGTGAAATTTTTTAATACTGGCTTCCATTTTGCAATTTTTATGTTCTTGATATATATATATATATATATATATATATATATATATATATATATATATATATATATATATATATATATATATATATATATATATATATATATATATATATATATATATATATATATATATATATATATTTCATTAACATATGTGATATACCAGTTAGTAACCAACCAACCAGTTTTGTTAAGTATACACAGAGTAAATCTGTGTATACTTAACAAATCTTATTATAACCTGAACTAGCAGAGATCTGAACCGAGACATAACTTACATGAATTGACGATACTTCCTTAAACATATAGATCTAACGTAGATGGATTTACGTTGCCGTAAACCTAAACCTAACCTAGATGGATTGGCAGTCCCCAAATAATATATGTAGTACTCTATTATAACTAGTTGTAAAAATTTTAATTTATGTTCGAACTTATGCTAAAATTTGCGCAAGCAAAATTTTAGCATAAGTCGAAATGAAATAATATATAAACCCGCCTTGTTGAGATACTCACCACTCAGAATCAGAGTCACAGACTTACTACCTCTCTCCGAAACTCAATCGCCCGAAAACAAGTCTCAAGAAATTCTAATCTCAGCTGGGGAGGTAAACAGCCGGCTAAGTCACCGAGAAGCCAAATCTTCGACTCTCAAAACTCAGGAACGAAAGTCGCCGAGAAAGGGAGGTAAACAATCGGATAAGCGCAAGACTTCTCAAGAAGAGAGAGAGAGAGAGAGAGAGAGAGAGAGAGAGAGAGAGAGAGAGAGAGAGAGAGAGAGAGAGAGAGAGAGAGAGAGAGAGAGAGAATATCTCAACTGAACGGTACTTTATTTATGTAGAATAAATACATCATATAAAAAATTGATTTTTAAATTCTCCATCATCATCTTATATAGGACCTTGCTCTCAAAAGAATCTCACCAGTTTAACAAGCTTTGACCTATATAATTGGTGAATCCGGAGAAGAACACCCAGAACTTCAATCAGTGCCTTCTGATAAGCAAAGGAAAACAATCGAAATGAAGAAAAAAAAAAAATAATACTAAAACTTCCAAATCAGATCACTCCAAAAAGATGACTCAAGCGAACATTATCGATACAGACTACTTCTCATTCTCAATTAATTTTGGATTATGGTCAGAAACTCATTTTTGGATTCCACTACGAACTCAGATTCCTTTTCGAATTCTAAATGGTTCTGTGCCATCTCCCATTTTTAATACGTTTCCTTCTTATCAAGAAATTTACCACTAAAATAAAGAAACTAGATTTCAGGCAATTTCGCCTCTACAAATGTCCCGCAATGTTTCTTTCATACCCGAAGCTTTGAAAAATGTTTACGTACGCGTTGATCGAATCAAGAAAACATTAGAAACGCCTTATACTGGACCTTTCCTTGGATTCACCGATTCGATCAATGTTGCCTATTAAATATTTATAAAAATTTATCGCTACAATAAAAGACTAGATTTTAGGCAATCTTCGCCTCTACATATGTCACGAAGCTTTAAAAACATGCACACATGTGTTGATCGAATCAAGAAAACATCAGAAGCTCCTTATACTGACTGGACCTTTCCTTGTTATTCAACTATTCAATCGACATTCAGTGCCAACAGAAGAAGAATTTACGTCGAACTCCAAGACGTCAAGTGACATTCTCCAAGCAAACTTATGTGCGATATATTTAATTTAAATATTTATATATAACATTATTGTATTTTTATATATTCAAATATTTGTATGTATGTTTAGATCTTCGGATGTAACCAGATATGCTTGTGTTTGAATATTCTTTGCATTTCATGTATACTATTTGTGCATTCAAATGTTTGTATGTATACTTATGTCTTCGGACATAATTAGATATGCTTGCATTTGAAAGTACTTTTACTTGTATTTTATTTATTTATTATTCTTTTTACTTCATTGAAATGTTTTGTATGTTTGCGCGCATTTTTTTAATGCACTCAAATATGCATACATTTGAATGATGATTAACTTTTATATCTTGTATAATTATTATAACATACTTTCTCACTCCGTGTTTAGCGTGGGAAGTAATGTAGTACTCCATTATAACTAGTTGTAAAAATTTTAATTTATGTTCGAACTTATGCTAAAATTTGCGCAAACAAAATTTTAGCATAAGTCGAAATGAAATAATATATAAACCCGCCTTGTCGAGATACTCACTCATAAGAATCACTAAAGTCACTAATTCAGAATTACTACCTCTCTCCGAAACTCAATCGCCCGAAAATAAGCCACCAAGAAACTCTAATCTCAGCTGGGGAGGTAAACAGCCGGCTAAGTCACCGAGAAGCCAAATCTTCGACTCGCAAAACTCAAGAACGAAAGTCGCCGAGAAAGGGAGGTAAAACATCGGCTAAGCACAAGAGACTTATCGAGAATTTCAGAGAAAGAGTATCTCAGCAACGGGCAACTTTTATTACCTTTATGTTGAATAAATACCTCATTTAAAATATGGATTTTTAAACCCCATCATTATCTTATATAGGGACTTGCTTTCAAAAGAAGCCACAACTTAGCAAGTTTGTCTCTATATATATATATATATATATATATATATATATATATATATATATATATATATATATATATATATATATATATATATATATATATATATATGGAGTATATATAGGATAAAAAATTTATATATATATATAAATATGTAGTAAAAGTAAATTCTGCCCCCATAAATCTTAAGGAAATAAAAACGACGTTTTTAAGGGTTTATTAGTAGAAAAACTGAAAAAGATACATCAATCGATAGATACTGAAGGAGTAATTACTAATTACTAACGTATTATAAACATACATTTTTTATATAGTTTTAATGTGTTTTCGTTTTCATATTGGCTTGAAGTCAACTAGCTTTGTGCTTTTTATTCAGCTAGCTTCTTCAGACAGTATTCTCCTCTGGAACTCTCAGTATGTCGATAGCATTTGACGGCTGATAAAGCTGCTATATATATATATATATATATATATATATATATATATATATATATATATATATATTATATATATATATATATATATATATATATATATATATATATATATATATATTATTATATATATATTATTATTATATATATATATATATATTATTGCTATTATAGTATATTATTATTATGTTATGTTATATAGTTATTTATATATATATTATTATACATTATAGGTATATATAAGATATTAGTTATACATATATATTACGGGCTGGGTTGGTTATACATACATATATATATATATATATATATATATATATATATATATATATATTATTATATATATATAGTATATATATATATTATATATATATTATTATATATATATATATATATATATAGCAGTTATATAGTATATAGATATATATATATTATATATTTACCCAAAACGCTCCTCTGGATACCGTTCCTTGATCCATGACTCATTTTTATTTTAAGTTAAAGGTGTATATGTGTGTCTATGTATATATATATATATATATATATATATATATATATATTAGTTATTATATACATATATATATATATATATACAGTGGTATCCAGGGGGGAGGGGGGCATGGCCCCCCCCGAAATTTTTAAGACACTAAAAATCTTTAAGTATCATATCCGTTAATAGTATAAAGTGCAGTGGTTAAATTAATTTTATTAATTCGTCGCTGTCAAGAACAAATCTCGTAAGTCCTTTAATCAAACTAAACTTGGAAGCTAATGGTAAAAATTCAACATATTAGATTTAGATTTTTTGAAGAATGTAAGCTCATCTGAATTGAGCTATTATTGGAAATTGCTGTACCAAGAATAAACAAATTCCAAAAATACAGACCCAACATTCCTACTTCCAACCCACAGACTTATTATCGCACATCCATTTTTATACTATTTTTGGATGATTTAATTTCAGCATTAGGAGAGATTTAAATCATAAAGAAATTATATCTTCCTTTCATGTGATACCGAACCGGTACAATGTGCCTTATGAGAAGATAAAAGATTGTGTAAAGGTTTTACTGAGAAGATCCTGAGTTTCTCCACCAAAGATTTTAGTAAAATGAGAATGGAATTTATGTAGGCTGAAAGTACCACAGCCAAGATCGTCTCAAAACTGCAACAGACGCAGTAGTTTCGTTCGCAGTTACAATTTCCAAATATTTACATCCTCATAGCAAATTATATATATATATATATAAGCATATATATATATATATATATATATATATATATATAGTAGATATATATATATATATATTATATATATATATATATATATATATATATATATATATATATATATATATATGTATATATATATATATATATATATCAGTAGTTCCTGGATTTTGAGGATAAGGTGTGATATATATATATATATATATATATATATATATATATATATATATATATATATATATATATATATATATATATATATATTATTATATATTATGCTATATATATATATATATATATATATATATATATAATCTCCTTTCTTTCCTACCAGTTACAGACGATATATATATATATATATATATATATATAGTTAGTAGAATATATATATATATATATATATATATGTATGGTATATATATATATATATATATATATATATATATATATATATATATATATATATATATATATATAAACCACATTAAAATATAAATTAAAAAAGTCTCTGTTCAAAAATCCATGTGCGAAATTAAAATAGCACCTTTTTAACTTATTTGAAGAATAGAAAACGAGAGCGAGATAGCGAGCGTGAAATAGCAAGGACTGAA
>JABUQX010135054.1:0-12500 GCA_015478945.1 Trachelipus rathkii | reverse complement strand
TTTTTTTTTTTTTTTTTTTTTTTGAGTGAACCTTTCCAACGAATAATAGCAGCGTGTGTCGTCCCTCTAGACAGGCAAAATACTGCCTTCCAGGCCATCACGAGTACAATAAAAGTCAGCAACTAGCCGAATGAGCTCGTGATGTTCTCCAAAATTAGAGCTGTTTATCTTCCTAGGTTGTCTTTTAATGCAGTTGGAATATGGAATTTAGGCTCAGAGGAAACTTTTAGATCTACCTTAATATTTATCAACTCTTATGCATATTACTTTATCATTAGTGGCGGTGTTAACTGCAAATATATATATATCATCATCATCATCTTCCTATTCCCAGATGGGGGTGAGGTGTTTAGGCATGCACTGGAACAGAAAGTAGTAAAAGAATATGACGCAAGTAAAAAAGAAAGCCCAGCCTTACCGTTACCCTTTATACCCTTAAGTGAGAACTCATCGCAGTCAGAAAAATCTACCCTAGATTTCACTCAACTGTGACAGATCCTCACTTTTACCTCTTGTCAATGTAGGGTACATCCCCTGGGCAAGGCCCATAACCATGTCCCCTCACAAAACCCCGCCATTCACTCCTATTACTCACCTATCTTCTCGCCTCTGCCAAATTCACAATCTCTCGCTTCAGGACAATCCTTTAGCGTGACTCAATCTTACTTTTTTCGTTCTCGCCAGCCGGTGGTTCCCACACACTTTGACCACTTATACATCACGCTGTAAACAACCGACTATTCATCCAATCCTTTTCAAATGATAAACCATTTCAATGTCACTCTCGTTTATTTTCTCATTTAAGCCTTTCTTCACACCACACAACTCCCTAATACCTTCATTCCTCATTTTATCAATTCTCGCACACCTAACACGTTCCTAAGATTGTCAATCTGAACACTTGTACCTTAGATCTATACCTCTCTAATTCCGACCATAGTCTCAACTACTATACATTAACTCAGGTAACAACATAATACCCTCATCCATAATTCTAGCGCACTCAAGGACTAACCCACACCAATAATTTACTTGCACCCAGCCACCTTCCTAAGCTACTCAACGGCAGCCTACACAAAAGTATGTGCGAAGCCCATTAAGAAGTCTGTAGAAACTAGGTAGCATTAGCGGAATTAACCCGATACTGAGACAGCGTGTTGACCTTTGACAACCCCAGATTACGAAAAGATTAGAATAATCAAGAAATCAAAATACCAACAAAACTGACCTGGTCCTTTATAACTACTTACTTTACTACACTCATGCCTAAGTCACTTCGTTCCAGATGTTTTACCAACATATATCTCCTCATATTATTATGTATAAACTTTTAAGACTTTTCAATATCGTTTGGATCAACATCAAGCTGATATCAGGAAAGGTAATTATAGTAACCCCATTTTCCCATATCTCTTATCTCAACATATTATCTTGCAAAAGCCAATACTTTTCTCACTTACGCTGCCAAACCACAACTCCTACCGAGATTTCCTCTCAGAACTATAATCCGGATTGCATCGCAAAGCTTATAAACAACTTCATTCAAAACCATTCAATATGCTAGATCTACCCGTATCAACTTTCTGCGTCCATTCAACTAACAATTACTCATAATACACTTTCACCTGATCAACAACCCACTACCTACCAATTATTTCTTATTTCACACCTAATATCCAACACATACGCGAGAAGACTGTGAATAACCAAAGCGAGACATGAAACACATCACCGTGCAAACACTACAACTATGCTACTAAGTATTAAACATAATGTGGCACTCTCAAAGATCCATTATATTCTTGTACACCGATATCACTACAGTACAAAGCAATACTTGTGATTCCATTTCAGAAGCCTATCACCATTACGCATATTTCACTAACACCCAACAGTTTATCGTACTTTCCTCTTGTTATCCTATCCCAACGCCTCGGTTGCGAATCCATAACCTACCAATACCAAATTCTCATTCTCTTCTCACATTATCTATTCTACATTTAATAGTTTCAATGTAAAAATTTTGGCCTAACCATCTATCACCATGCCTACGCCATCTCTAAATGCACCTCTTCTTCACCAATTGCAGGCCTGCGAGGCTTTACACTTCGACATCACTTCTTCGACCATAAATACAAGCAATAATAATCTCATCCCGTACAACTCTTACCTCAATAAACTTAATTCCCCACTATAATTCCTACCAGTTACCCTTTTATCCCCCTTACCCTTAATAAGCCGATACGTACTTTTATACTGCTTTCTCCATCCTCGGGAATTAACACACCACCCTCATAAAACGCTTTGCAGCCTAAACAACTTCCAAAATGCCAATCAAATCACCACCTCTCCTCCGTTCTTGATCAATATGTCCAGCAATTTCATTTCTAAACCTGCAGGATTTACCAATGCACCAAGCATTTCTCACCTCTACCCATTATGAAGGTTACCATTCGTCTACCTAATTATAAGCCGGGACAAGTTCCTCAGTTTTTTGAAAGCCCTTGTCGCCGAAGATAAGAAAAGAGGTCCCCCGAATTTCGTCCCGATTATATGATACAACCCAATTTTAAACATGCTTGCAAATATTTTTAATATATTATTTATAGTGAATTTCTATAAATATACCATATATTGAAATATATTATAAAATATATAATATATTAATAATATAAATATTATATATAATATTAATAAGTAATATCATATATATATATATATAATATATACATAATTATATCATTAATATATATATATATAAATAATACTATAAGATAATATATATATTATATTATATAATATAATATATATTATATAGTAAATATTATATAGATATATATAATATAGTTATATATAATTATAATTTATATAAATATAATAGTATTAATATAGAGATATATATATATAAATATATAATTAATAATGATAATAATATTAATATGATGAATATAAATATATATATATGTAAATTATAATTAATAGTATATTATTAATATAATTATAATATGAATAATTAGTAATAATAATATATATATAATATTAATATAATATATATTAAATATATATAAGTATTTAATATTAAAATATATATAATATAGAATAGTATAATATATATATATAATATAAATATATATATATTATATATTGAATTATAATATATATTCTAATATTAAATATTATATATAATATTAAATATATAAGAAATAATATTAATACATAGAAATATATATGACCTTTGCATCAATATAATGATAGAATAAATAGGAGTGCATTAAGATACTAACGCTCCATTATAGAGTAAAATAGTAATTATAATATAGGTATAATATAGAAAATATATAGTAATATATAGAAATTATTTTATATATAATAATTATGATAATTATTTATTATATATTTTATTAATAGATGAATATATATAATAGAGAGATATATTATAATTACTAAGTGAATTTATTAACGAATACAATTTTTCAAGGGCAGAGGTTTTGGTCATCGATTATAATTACACTTATTTAAATTATCGAGCTCGTGGCCTATATGCTGACCCAACAGAGTCTGCACAAGACAGCAACAGAAAGTACTTCAAGCAATATTTCGTGTGTTGTATGTTGAGTGTCCAGTTGTCCAAAATTAAATAAATAAGTATATTTATACAACTAGTTTTGATCTTACTCTAGTACTAAGCTGATGGTAGATGCAAACGCGCAGTTCTAATTTAATTTTAGAAATTAATTAATTTGAGTATATATGTATATATAATTAGAATATATATATAATATAATATTATATAAATTATGAAAATATATATTATATATGAAAATATATACATATAATATAATAATATATATAGAATATACTAAATATATATATATATATATAGGGATGAATACTTGCATAAGATTGGTGCTTCCTTTAGATGTGAGCGAGCGAGCGCCTAGATAAGAGTTGGTAGTTTCTAGGATAAAGTTATAATGACATATTTTTGAATGATATTTTAGTTTCAAACATTAGAAACGAAGATATTCAAAAAATAGTAAAGTAATAAGTCCCTTCTTTGAGATACTCTATGTTAGCTTGGAATTGCAAAGTCGCTAGCCTTTTCCAGTGCGCCGTTTTTCGAACTTGCCTCAGACTAGTAACAGGCGAAAATTTTTGATCGAAATTCAAGTCGCTAGGGCCTTTTCTTTGAGTATAAGGAACTGTGGTGGTGGTGTAAAGGAAGAAAGGATTATGTCTGAAGTGAGTCTGTCGAGTTTACTCTTCATGTTGAATTTCCCTTAATTGATTTATGATTACACTGACCCTTGACGTATGCTGACTCATCTCAAGAGGTATCCTCTAAAACGGATAGAGTTTATTTACGTGTTGCTTATCATTGGCTGACTTATGCTAAAATTTGCTCTGCTCGCAAATCTGTAGCCATAAGTAACGCAAGACATAAAATTAAAAGTTTTTTTGTTGATCCAGGAAGTTTAAATATAAATGGGTAGCTACTAGTTTCATCTTATCTCTTGGCCCCTAACCACGGTACGTAGAGAAATGTATGTTAATAATAACTTATACAATAAATAATAACGAAGTTAAAATTTACATTAAAATTAAAACTTCCAATGCAAAAACATAATTAATTATTGTCTTTAAAGATAAGTAGACATATAAACATGTGAAGGCAAAAATAGTATACATGAAATTTGAATAAGAATATGCAATACCGAGCTTAACTGCTTACACCCGAAATGCTAAACATATATACAAGTATGTTGAATACATATAAATTACAATATTAGTTCGAGATATATTAACAGTAAAATAACAAAGTGCAGTTCAAACGACGAAGCAGTATTTTGGTCTATGATCGCGTTAGATATAAAACAAAACATTACACGACATGGATAAATGACGACAAAAAGTTACAACATGTTTTTTATACCTTTAAACTTATTTTTTGTATGAAACAATTTGAATTTATTTCACAGATTAATAGGGCCACCATATGCATCGAACATATAATCCAAGGAAAAGTTAATCCAGCTATAAGACGATTCGTGAGACGTATCCAATTGTTATCCCGTTGACCAATGGCCAACGTTATTTTCAAAGTGTTAGTTACGAGAGAAAGCATGTCGTGTTCTCCCACTTGACATATAGTAGAGACGAAGTTGCTTGAAAAGTAGGGTCCTTTATTTGAAGAAATTCTTCATACCTAAAAGTGGACGAGGTCAAAACAGAACACAGTTTGAGAATTCGAAACACAATCACAAATTCGTAAGTGGAATTCAAAAATGAAATTCTGCCCCCATAATCAGAACTTAAAATGATGAAAGAAAATCCAGGTACCGTTAATAGGAGTTACATATTGTAGTTACATGGAATTTTTTACGTCGCTTATTTGAAAAATTTTCTTCATACATAAAAGGGGGAGGTCACAAACCATTAAGAATTCGAAAAGAATCAGTAGTTCGTCAGCTGGGCATGCAAAAATAGAGTTACTGCCATAATCAAACTTGAGAATGATTGAAAGAAATGCCATGCCGAAAAGGAAGAGTTTGCTATGTCTAACGAATGGAAATCCTCGAACACTTGTAGATAGTTATGTTGAAAAGACTTAAGACCTCATAATCCAAAATAATTCAAAAAAATAGAAAAATTGAAGTTGTACAAAATTCTTATTTTTACAATTCCAAGTTAGGGTTGTATCAGATGCAACTTTAATTTATTGCATCTCTTTCTTTTCTTCCATTTTATGCCACTATTTTTTTCAGAAGGGCGTGAGATTTGCAAGTTAACTCCGAAGGTGGGCTCTTGCCTCCGGGTTACGTCGAGGATTATATAGGCGGCGTAATTAGTGCATAGTTGGGTGGCTATCCTTTTCGATAAGACACAAGACTACCTCCATATCATACAATAAGAGAGGAGTGTTAAGGTTTTACAGGATATTCATGTGAAAATGATATCATATTAATGCTATAGCCACTGGAAGAATTCGGATGTATCCACGATATCTAAATAAGTTAAAAGTAAACTAAAGTCCCTTCTGTTGAGATACTCTTGTAGGTGAATTTGCAAGTCGCAGCCTTCTCCAGTGCGTTTTTCGAACTTGCCTCAGAGACTCTCGTATAATGCGGCGCACTTTGTGATCGAACTCAGAGTCGCAGCTTGTTTCTTTGAAAGTTATATCACTGCGTTGCGTAGAGGCGGATTATCTGCACTAGAGAAGTATCTTGAGTGTAGATTTTCTTTTGTTGTCCTTAAACCTAATCTTGATCTGACTCGACTCTAAAGTAGTATCTCAAACGGAATCAAGTTTGTGTATACCATTATTGTCTCATCTTTCGTAATCCTTAAGTGTCTACCTATAAAATAATTTTGCTCAGAGCGCAAATGCTTAGGCATAGTATAATGTACGAACATATAAAATTAAAATTTTTTTTACAAAGTTATATATTAACATGGATATATATAATTATAGTGCTAACATTACTTCCTGCGTATGAGCAAAGACTAAACACGCGATTGTGAGATGAAGTAAGATATTGTAGTATAGCGTAGCAGAGGTATTTTATTTTAGGTACGTCTGTTTTATTTATACATTAAATAATAACTAAAATACATAAAATTAAATATACCCAAGTACTTCAAAATGCAAATATTTAATTATGTACCTGAGAAGAAGCATAAAATTTATAGTACATACGTAAAACATTTTTGAAGGCATAAAATTCAAGTAAAAGAACATGAATAAATTTGTTAAGAATATTCAAATAGCGAGAGCAATAAAACTGAGTTGAACGAACTTACTCATCCATATATACTAATTGTATTATGAATTACATATAAATTATAAAATAATATGTTATATATATATACTAGAAAAAGCTTTTGTTAAACATATTTAAAACTACATAAAAGCTAATATTTGTTTTATATCCGGTATATATAATAACACAAACTATACAAAACATTTAAAATAGTGCATAAAAAGTACATCTATAATTGTTAAATTAACATTAAAATTAAATTTTGATTGAATATATAATCTGTGAAATACAACCATTGATATTAATACACAAGTCTATATAAAAATTATGGACCACATTATAGAATGTAACCTTCTATACCGAATTAAATAAAGAGTAAAAGGTCTGCCATAATTTAGTATAAGACGTTTCTAGACACCTTATCCAGAGATTGACAAATCGCATGTTTTAGATTTTACACAAGTCTGAGTTAACGTTCGATCTACATAAACATTGATGTGACACTGTTATGTAGAGCGAGAAGTTGCTTGAAGTTTTATGTTCTATTAAATTTGTATAGAAATTTCTTAGCAGTAGCACAAAAGGGAGATAGTACACAAGAAACCTCAATAGACTATCGATAAAAAGACAATCAAAGATTCGTGTAGTGGAATTCAAAAAAATGAATTTCTGCTCCATAATCCAAATACATTAAAATGATGAAAATGAAACTTCATGCCACTAACACGAGTACCACGGAAATGAATACATAATCACTAAAGTGCTTGAAGATTTTTAGTTATTATGATTGAAAAACTTTTATCATTAGTAATACATGAAAAGGGTAGAGAGTCACAGAACCATAAGGAATCGAATTAAGCGATTAGTCAGATTCCGGGTAGTGGAAGATATTCAAAACAGATGCACTTTACTGCGCAGTAATGCCAACTATTGAAATAATCTGAAAGAAATCCTGTACCGCGAAAAGGAGAGTTTGCGTTTAGTGCGGTGCGTAGAATGCGATTAGCTCCTCGAGACTATATTTGTATGAAAACGCGATGCAATAAGTAGCACATCAATTACACAAATACAAATTAAAAAGATAATTGACGTGCTCTCCTTAGTGAGCGATAATCGTTCTTCTGATGATACATCTTCTTATAGGGGTGTTGCTGCTTGGGAATTTTTAAGGCTTATGTGATCGCAGTTTTTGTTCTTTTCTCATTTTGTTTTCAGGTGTTGAATGGTTCTCAGAAGGCGGTTGATCTGAATTCTGAGGTCTGCGTTCTAACTCCGAGGCGAATCACCCATAGGGAGCGATAGCTCATAACGACGCCTTGATTAGCTCTTAAGTTGTGGTGGCTGCCGTTCACGTCTGTAGCAGGCACCCTACAGTGAAGAAGGGTGGGTAAATTTAGAAATCATATTTGAAATGATATTTTTTATTCAAACATATTACGCAGATACGATTATCTCATATCACACAGAAAAGGTAATATGAGTCCGCTTCAAGTCTATGAGATTTCTCATCATGACAATTCGGTTGCCCATTGCACACGTACACAACCACTCTTCAAGTGAACCGATGTATTTTCGAGTACATATCAGTCTGCCATGCCTCTCTCATCGTCTCTAATACTCTAGGACATTGGACACAAAATATATTTGTTGTATCGTCATTACTCCAGTCGCAACTCTACTCATCCTATATTGGATCTCAGCGAGTGTTCTCTGCTCTAGTAGGATATATCATAGAAGAGGTTATCACTGTCAACTATCTTCTCCGCATAAGATTTATCTACAGAGTCGGTTAGTGACTCATCACTATTTTCATACATTCAAGCTCACCTTCTTCTTCACTTATCTAACGCTAACACCGACTAATTTAGTACCATACACTCTCTCAAACGAGCGACGAGATTAGAGATTCCAGACCTGTCTCTACTTCATTCTACCTAACTTGTTCATCATTCCATGATCTCTATATTGCCTCAATCAATTTTTGCCGTAGCGCTACTACATCCTTATACGCATATCAGTTACTCATACTATCACACATTCCTTCATCTCACACAAGTCTCCTACTCTCTCTCTCTCTCTTCTCTACTTCACAAGCAATGGAGAGAAGAAATAGGCATCAGCATTGTACATTATAGTCTCCATACTAAGAGACTACATCCACTGCTCGCACTATAACACAGACCTATAATCACATATAATTAGAATACTAGGTGATTCGTCCTACTCCACTAACCTCTATTTCATAATAAAAACTGATATAAAATCCCTCATCCTATTTCCTACTTCATGTCCAACTCTGTACTTTAAGTGACTTCCTTTAGAATACATTCATACTGACTCTGCCCTTGAATATACTCAGCCAGGTATATTCATATTTAATTTACATGCACCTACTAGCAAGCCGAGTATTTAGATAATAACATAATTTATCTACTTTATACATCTATTTTAGACAACTAATAATCGTGATGATACATTTGACAAGAGCCTATGATTATCGGTAGGCATGTCGATACCTCTTTAAATAAATAGTAACTACATACTGCGCTTATATCTAGTATAATATACTCATCACCATCAATCTATGAGCTAGAACTTGTTATGCTTGATATCCTGCTTCGCTCATACATCCGATCAGAAGAATAAGACATTATCTATATCGTACACTCATACCCGGCATTAACCCCTCCTTACTAATTACATCTTATATACCTAAATATATATATAATACGTATATATATATATAATATATATATATATTAGCAATGAACATCTGAATTGATTTTTTCTTCTATTATTAAATAATGAATTATAGGTATATAATAATATATTATATCCTATATATATATAGTATTATTATATATATATTTAATATATGAATTATATATATATATATATTATAGTGTAGTATATATATTATTAGATATATTATATATTAATACAATATATATATATATATAAATAGTAGCTATTATATATATTAATATACTATATATAATATATATATATATATAAGTAATATATATATATCAGTTAATATTTTATAAGCTAAAATTCTATAAATAATATCAATTGATAAATTATAGTAGCAAACAACCGAGCACGTATATTATGCAACATCATACAACTAATCATAATTTGTGATATAAAGACAATACATTAAAAAGCGATAATTAATAATAAATTTATAATAAATTAAAATAAAAATAATTTATTATTAATTATAGAGTTAGTGAGAACATTTAAGGATGTTTAATAATAATAATAATAATAATAATAATATTAAACATAATAATAATGATGGAGTGTATGATTAAACTATAGAGTTTGAGATTGTTGAATAACATGAATAATATATAATCAACTAATAAGATCTAATATACAATAAAAAAACATATATAATTACAGATATTATTTGAAGAAAATTAAAGGCACCCTCGAAACCTGTTGAAGGTTGTGTGTTGTGCGTGGCCAGTCGCTAATTAATTATCATACAAAGAAAGGGAAAAAAAACGATAATATTCAATTCTTTTAATTGTCATAATTATTCTTCCACATTGTCGAACTCAAGATTGTTACGAGGGTGCGGGTCTTCCCAGCGCCTCGAATTGAATTACGCTAAATGTAAGACCGAAATTGAAATAGATGTAATTTAAATAAGAGTAATTTTCTCTTGGAATATTAGATTAAATTACAACCAATTTTTCATGTATATTCGAACACATGTTTTGATTTATATAAACTGTGTTCAGCTATGTTTTTGTGAATTCTTTCGAACCTTATTTGTATTTTCTACATTCAATCTATCTGTTTATATCTCGAGTGTCTATGGTGTTGTTTGTATTCTTTGGACCAGAGTACTGTCCTGTGTACTCTGATGTTGATATCTATCTGAGATAACAATATCTATTTTTTAATAACTTAACCTTCATACACTTAAAGCTTATATCAGTACTTACATTTGTAATCATCTAGAAAGCCATTTATTAAAAATCCTTTATAAGATATAATACAAATTAAATTATTATATATATAATATATGAATATATTTATCTAATTGTTTATTTTTTACACGATATTATATTTTTTATATTATTTATTATTCATTATTAGATATATTGGCCAATATATATAATAAGTGCATGTGTCAATATAATAGTAATATATAATATATATAAACGAGTATATATATATTATATTATAAAGTTAAATTAATATATAGCTTAATAAAAAAAAAAAGAGAATAATTTATGAACATATAGTCTAATGCAAAGCACATATTACATCAATAAATCCTTTAAATATATAAATATTTACTAATATTAATAGAGTGTAATTATAATTAATATAATCTTATTATTCTATATATATTATTAATGAGTATATATTAATAGAATATATATAATATCACGGCTAAGAGTGTACTATGATAATTATATTTAGTGAGACGCATATAATCTACAAACTAATAGACGTTTATTATTTATTATATAGCTTAGTAATTAAGCTAAGTTCTAACTAATAATAAATAGTGAACATTTCTGAAAGACCTTCTCATATCTAAAGAATTAAAGGTATAAGTTTGGGATTTGGCCGAGATCAACTATTATAATAATAATAATCCTATAAAATAATTTTATATTAATATATGATTATAATGAATAAATATAATAAATATAAACAATAAAAATTATATTCATATATTATATTAATAATATTGTTATAATATAATTAAAAAAATAATCTACCGATCATAATAATAGTAATAATAACATATGATTAATACTATAATAATTAATATATAATTTTATATTGTATGTTTCTGTTTTACTACTTATGTTATAATCTATAGACCCTAAAGCTATATAAGTAAGTATAAATGATTATATAAATAACTATAGATTACGAGGTAGCAAGTCCTCAGTACGCCCGATATATCATATAGTGGAGTGATAGAGAGAGTGAGAGCGGGATACGTAGCTGTTTACCTTATATGCTTTAGCCTATATAACATATGATTAGATGAAGAAACAGTGTAGTTTTGATATAATAGTTAAATTGATATTATTAAGTGTTATTTGTTTAATATAATTATTTTTTATTACATTTTGTATTTATATATAATATATTGTATCGACTTCTATAGTGCGCTATCCTACCTAATGGAACAAGCTAATTTATATCTGCATTTAGTATATTTTTCATACTATTTCGCATTATAATACTATGAATATATATACGAAAATAATATATAATATCTAGAATCCATTACTACTATTACAATATAAGAATGTGATAGATATTTCAATATTTGAGCCGGACTCGAACTTCCGCATAACTCTACCTCTGCCCTATTTAGGCTATAATAGCAATATGACCACAAGTCCTGACACACATCTATAAACTATATCTATACATATACCAGATAACAACCGGCACCTGACATCTATAATCGCACACAGCGGATCCAGTTTAAGCTTTCAGTATATCGTATATTGCAAAACGTGATGTATGTGATTATATTATAAGGCTATACACAAATTTAGTATTTATATATATTCTAGAGTATATTACTATATAATACTAGCCTATATTCTATGTATATAGTCTATTAGTAAATAGTTTTTCTTCCATATTATACCTAATATTTTTAAGTATTCCCTGTTTGACCGTAATCCTTATTTATAGTAGTATCCTATTCAAAATTATGGAGTATATACATATAGTGATATTTAATAT
>JABUQX010135053.1:0-22500 GCA_015478945.1 Trachelipus rathkii | reverse complement strand
AAGATGCAATTTTTAAATTTGTTCAAATACCTTTTATTTACCCGTTTTGATTTAAAGTTATATGTTACTCGTTTTAAAATAATTTCATTATCAATGTTGCCTAACTATGTTGTAGCAATGTCGAATTTGTTCCTACTTCTTCTTTTTTTTTTTTGTATAAAAGAATGAAAATTTTCTATTTTTGAATTTTTCATGTTTGTTTGACCAATTTTTATTATATTTTTAAACTATTTCCTTGTCGGGTCCTTTTGTTGGTTGCGTAGCAATTGTATTCGGTCGATTTTTACATTAAATTTCAAAACATTGCCAGGATTTTATTCATTTATCTTTACCTTTTTTTTATTATGAATTCAGATTTTTATTGAATTGGAGATCCAGGTTTTATTGAAGTTCATCCATATTTGAGTTCAAAAGTCTTTGTAATTTATGTTGTAAATTTCCAATTCATTCATTTGGGAACAACTTTGACTAAATTTAACAGTAAATTTCATGCTTGTATTAAACAATAAAACATTTGAAACTTTTTTTTAAATTTTTAATTAATTTTTTAAATTTTCCCTTTTTAAAATTATACTTGTACTTTTTTCTTAGAGGAGGGAATCGTCATTCAAATGGAACGGAAAATGTTATTCTTCGTCTGTATGTTTCACAACTTATTTTTAAAATCTAAGTTGTCATTATACTCTACTTCTACTACTATACTACTACTACTACTAACTACTACTACTACTACTACTACACTTTACTTAACTACACACTATTACTACTACTACTACTACTACTACTACTACTTATATAATAATAATAATAATAATAATAATAATAATAGATATAATAATATCATAATATAATTAATAATAATAATAATAATAATAATAATTAATAATAATAAATAATAATATAATATATATAATAATAATAATAACAATATTATAATAATATAATAAAATATATAATAATAATAATAATAATAATAATAATAATAATAATAATTAATATAATAATAATAATAATAATCATAATAATAATAATAAAACTACTAATAATTAATAATAAATAATAATACTTATAATAATAATTAAAAAAAACTGATTTAAATAATAATAATAATAATAATAATAATAATCATTAACCTTTTATTATTTTATTATTATAATTATTAGAAACATTATTATGATATTATTATTATTATTTTATTAATTATTTATTATTATTATTATTATTTCATTATTATTATTATTATTATTATATTATTATTGTTATTATATTATTTTATTATTACATATTATTATTATTATAATATTATTTATAATAATAATATTATTATTTATATTCTTATTATTTTATTATTATTATTATTATTATTATATTATTATGATATTATTATTATTATTATATTATTATTATTTATTTTATATTATTATATTATTATTATATTATTATTATTATTACGATACATATATATATATATAATATATATTGATCTTTATATACATATATATATATATATATATATATATATATATATATATATATATATATATATATATATATATATATATATATATATATACTATAGGGTGAGATTACGATGGGAATCTTGTGAAGACAAAGCATGGCATTGTCAATCAGTAAGGTATGCAGCTGTAAGAGGCTAATTTGCCGGTCTCATGCTTACCTCTTTCAAATCCCTGGTGAAGCCTCCATACTTTTATACCTTATGCATTGTATTTAAACTCCATTGTCTGGCATCTCTTTCTTCCCCAAGAAAGAGACGCCAAACAAAGAGTTGGCATTGGCGGGAAGTGCCCAAGATGGGACACCGCCAAGCTAACTCATGATCAGTCTTTTGACAGCCCTCACGCGATGAGGCGGTATCATTCTCGACCTCCTACTTACAGGTCATTTAGATTAGGAATTCTTGCCATTTTTATTTGTTAGTTTTATGTGTGTGTTATCATAATTTCTAACGACATTTGTGTATAGAATTACCTCATTTACTTAATTGCTCAAATCCATCTCTGTCCAATTGTCCATATCACTATTGCCAAATAAAGCACTACGAGGAAAGTAATCTTAATTGATCCCCACCATTAATGAATGCAAGTTCATTAATCCTATGATAGCTGAAGTGATTTCAGCCTAGATATCATTTTGGTGACCCCTATAGTGACACGTGCAACATTGCAATTGCAATATCCTATATTAGAAGCAGTGAAAAGTGCCGAAAATAAATCAAAATTGAAAAAAAAAAAAAATCCGTTACTTTCTCGTTATTACAGTGCGAAAATAGTGATATGTGATAAAAGTAAATAAATTATTTGAGTCGAAATTAAAAATAACGTGAAGAACAAGTTTCTTATTAATCTCATTTAAAATAAGAAAGAAAGTCGTTATTATAACATTCCGGTTGGTAACAGAAAAACCGTTGCTATTGCGGAAATTTGAGAGTTCAAAATCAAGCTCTTGACATTAGGCCTAAAACGAACACCTAACAGGTGACTCAAAAACGGCGCCAAAAGCCAGTCAAGAACAACAGGCTATAGAAATGGTATCAACAAAAAAGAAATTATGCTTTAAAACTAAGGCGAAACCCACTCTTAAAAGAGGGAAGAAAAGATCTCCAATCCCCCAACTCCCTCAACTTCTTGGAGAAACCGGGAGACCATCTGGTCCCCCCATTGGAGACAACCAATCCCCCAACAAAAAGACCTACATACCAAC
Source organism: Trachelipus rathkii (assembly GCA_015478945.1). Taxonomy (NCBI): domain Eukaryota; kingdom Metazoa; phylum Arthropoda; class Malacostraca; order Isopoda; family Trachelipodidae; genus Trachelipus; species Trachelipus rathkii. The sequence continues at coordinate 19,776 of JABUQX010135053.1, read as the reverse complement.
TCAACAGACGAAAGGAAAATTCGTATGTCCCATCAAACTCCCAGACTTCACCGAAAATGACGTTCAAATTTGGCTGAAAGCGGTAAACAATCTTTTTAAGCTTTATGAAATAAAAAGTGACCAAGAAAAATTAAGATTAATAGCACCATTGCTCCCAATTCATTTATTAGCCACTATCCAAACGCCAATCAAAAATAACACCTATAAAGAATTGTTGAAAACAATCCAAAGAACCTACTGTGGTGAAAGAATTTTTTCTAAAAAGCCCACCGCCAGCGGCATTCGAACATCTTCACAAAATCTCCTCCTGTGTAAGTCTACACACCCTCGCCTACATGGCAAACGCTGTGTACGAATTCGAAATTTAGAAAATGAAAAGAACATCTCCACAAAATCTCATCATGTATAAGTATACACACACTCGCGTACATGGCCAACGCCTTGTACGAAATCAAAAATTAGTAAATAAAAGAAAAACAAAGAACGAGCATATGGCAACAACATCCCGCCAACACTCGAAATTTAGGCTACGCTGTACAAGAGAAACAAAGCAGCCTCTCACCCAAGAATCTCCAAACCCCCTTTCCCCCATCCAAGTAGTGGAAAATTACTTTAAAAATTCAACGCAGAACATCTAAGTGAAAAATAAATATATCAATGAATAAAATTAAAAACACTTTAAATCAGAAATCAAAAACCACTACTACTACTACTACTACTACTACTACTACTACTACTACTACTACTACTACTACTACTACTTTTACTAATAATAATAATAATAATAATAATAATAATAATAATAATAATAATAATAATAATAATAATAATAATAATAATAATATAATAATATAATAATAATAATAATAATAATAATAGTAATAATAATAATAATAAGAATAAAAATAAAAATAAAAATAAAAATAATAAAAATAAAAATGATAGTGATAAATATACAGACATTGGAAATGGACAATAAAGTGAAAAATTGTGATACTGTGAAAAGACAAACGTAAAATCTATGTAAATGGCATAGCATGCGCCATCTTGAGTTAAAATAAAACTAAAATTCACGAAAAATAATAAAATAAAATATTACCAAATAATACAAATGTTATTTCAAAAATAAAAGCCAAAAACGGCAAAATGTAAATCAAAGTTTCCAAAATTGGTAAGGTGTTTTATCTTATATTTCTAATATCTCTGGTTGCATGTCAATTATACATTTATTTATATATGATAATTATTATAGGCTAGTCCTCAAAAGATTTGTAAATGGTCTAAAATTTCGAACGGCAAACGAATACCAACCCTCGAGTTGCCATCTAGCGCTATATAAAATAAATATGCAAACTACCCAAAATATTATTTGGTACAGATCAAAATAAATAAATAGTAAATTTAAAAGGAAAATTACTTCAATTTAGTTAATAATTCAATTAAATTAAAAACGTGCTGATAACAATAATATCAAAGTAAAGTTTAAAAAGAAAAAAAATTGAATTTATATATCATGACGGAAGAATGTCGGTGGAAATTTCCACACAGGCCGCTCAACCGACAAAGGCTGACGAGTCGTATGTTGGTAAAGTTCGGTTCGTGACAAAATTTTAAGCCGATAAATTCTACGTTATGATATACGAAGTAAACAGGATATTTTCGAACAAATTAGAGGAAAGTTGCGGAGACAAGGTTACACAGAAATTCCAAAGTCATGAATTTGGAAGACTGAGTCACCATTGTTTCCCAAAATTTGAATCTTTTTTTTCTTAGATATCTTGTCAACTTTTCAATAAATCTCAATCCATCATGAGAGTTTTAAAAATTCATTAAAAATAAAATAATAAATTACCATCAATAATTAGTTATCAAAAATAACTATTATCCTGAATGATCAATCTTATTAAAAATTTAAAAATTTTCTTCGATGATCAATGTATTTGATGAAATTAAAATGTAATTTATTTTAAATGACCTTTCAAAATTTAAAAAGTTCGAGGAATGAAACCCTACGGTACGAACCCTCGAACGAAAGAAAATGGAATTTATTAAATGGGTTGCTAATATATTTCTAAAAATGTGTTGACTTTATATAGAGGAAAATAAAAATTTCTAAATTAATATCATTCCATAAAACAGTACATTTAAAAATGTATTCTATATTTTAGAAAAATTATATATTTTTTTATATATCAAAGATGATTAAAAATTTATTAAAGAAACCTTTGTCAAAGCTACGGAGCCCTCTAACGGGACTTGCTGAAATTATCTCAATGTACATGTAACCGCCAGATGCGCGCAATAGCGTAGGAACCAAATGCAAACTCTGAATTGTATGGCACAAAGCTCATTTTAAAAATTATAAATTTATAACTCAAGTTATTTCGCATGCTAGCTTAAGATTCACTTCCTTTTCTTTTTTCAAACACCTTACTCTCGTAGTCTAAAATCTTTCTTTTAATATTAAAATGATCAGAAAATATTAAGAGTGTAAGCATCTACGAAGAAAAAAAAATAATTGACCATCAGAAGGCAACACTCTCTCTATTTAAAAGGACAAACGTTCCTTCAAAACCCAACCAAAATCTCCTCGGCTATCGCCATAGAACCCAACGCCATCTAGCGGAAAACAATAACAACAACTCGTGTACCCTAAACATACAACTTGGTTACCATGACAACGACCTTCAAATGGAGTAACCAAAACAGAATGGATAATAATACATAGGAAGAAGGAGGGTAGGAATATCATTTTGAAAATTGTTGTTCAAAGGAAGACTTGAAGATGCGGATTATTGGATCTTGAATGCATTTGAAAGAAATTAAAGGTTAATACGAAGCTTACCGGACAGGTTCCTTAAAATTTTCAATTAAATAAATGAAGGAAACATTAATTTCACCTCTGAGAGTGTGACATTGAAAGTAAGTTCGAGACGAGAACCGAACGGAACGATAAGAAAAGGGAGAAGATTGAAAAAAAATACAGAGAAACCCAGTATCTCAGACGAAGGTTACCTGTGTAATTAAAAATGTCGCTATACGAGCTCTTATTTTTATGAGGTTTTCTTTCTCTTTCTAAATTAGTGTTTCAAATCCTTTCCTTCCTCTTTCCTCCCATATGTTAATTATTCATCAGAAAAGCGGGTATGGGAAAAAGACTGTGAAACTATCACAAACACACGCCTCACGTATGTTTGTGAGGCAGTCATTTTTCCTGACTCCAGGGCCACCAGTTCTAAGGTGAAATTACGATAGGGAATCCTTGTGAGACAATAGCATGCATTGTCATTAGAAGGTATGCAGCTGTAAGAGGCTAATTTGCCGGTCTCATGCATACACCATCAAATCTCTGGTGAAGCCTCCATACTTGTATACCGTATCTATTATTTAAAACTAAAGTATTTCGCGCCTCTTTCTCCCCAAAAGAAAGAGAGCGCCAACATAAAGAGTGAGCAATGGCGGGAAAGTGCCCAATACGGGACACCGCCAGGTTAACTCGTGATCAGTCTTAGCACAGCCCTCACACGATGAGGCGGTATCAATCTCGACCTCATACTCGCAGGTCATTTAGATTAGGAATTCGTGCCATTTCTATTTGTTAGTTTTATATGTGTGTTATCATTATTGCTAACGTCGTCTTGTGCATTAGAATTACCTCATTTACTTAATTGATCAAATCCATATTTGTCCTTGTCATATCACTATCATAATAAAGCACTACGTTGAAAGTACCTATTAATTAATCCCCCCTCATTTGATAGCCGAAGTGATTTCGGTGTAGACATCAGTGGTGAACCCAGAAGTGACAATTAGGGATCTGCCGCCCCCTAAAGTGACCCCTAAAACCCTTAATTTAGAGTCAGATAGTGCCTAAATTGCGAAAATTTCAAATTAATCGAAAAAAAAAAATTCCGTTACTTTCTCGTATTAAGTGCTTAAAATAGTGAGATTTTGGACAAATTAAATAAATTATTTGAGTCAAAATTAATAATAACGTGAAGAATAAGCTTCTTATTAATCTCATTTGAAAATAAGAAAAGAAAGTCGTTATTATAACATTCCGGTTAGTAACACAAAAACCGTTGCTACTTCAAAAGTTTAGAGTTCAAAAATCAAGCTCTTGATATTAGGCTTAACCCACAAAACGCCTAAGAGTGACTCAAAGACTACAGAAACATGACTTCAAACAAAAAGTTGAGCTTTCGAACCAAAGCAAAGCGGACGCCAAAATTAAATAAAAAGGAGGGAAAGTCTCCAAACCCCCAACTCCCTCAATTTCTTGGAGAAACCGGGAGACCATCTGATCTCCCCATTGGAGGCAACCAACCCCCCAACAAAAAGACCTACGTACCAACTCAACAGACGAAAGGAAAATTTGTGTGTCCCATCAAACTCCCAGACTTCACCGAAAATGACGTTCAAATTTGGCTGAAAGCGGTAAACAATGTTTTTAAACTTTATAAAATAAAAAGTGACCAAGAAAAATTAAGATTAATAGCACCCATTGCCTCCCGAATTCATTTGTTAGGCGCACTATAAACGCCAATCAAATAGCACCTATAAGAATTGTTGAAACAACCAAAAAGAAACCTATTCCCATAGTCAGAGATCAAAAACATACGTGACGTTCATCAAGTAAAATTGCGTTGCCACGACTCCCAGTTCAATTCCTCTCTCGTCTATGGAGACCATTGGTGAAGACGCGGCAAAATCTCAATCAGGATGAGAGAACCCATTTAAGTGAAAGAATTTTCTAAAAAAGTCTAACCTCCAGCGGTAATAGCGAACATCTCCACAGAGATCTCATCCATGTGTAAGTATACACACATCACTCGCGTACAATGGCCAACGTTCCTTTGTAGCGATAACAAAAACTTAGTAAAAAATACAAGAAAAACAAAGAAACGAGCATATGGCAAACAACGATCGCCGCCAACACTCGATTTTAGGCTACGCTGTACCAAGAAGAACAAAGCAGGCCCTTCTCATCCAAGATTCTCAAACCCCCTTTCCCCATTCCAAGTAGTGGAAAATCTACTTTAAATTCACGCGAACATCTAAGTGAAAATAAATATATCATGAAAAAATTAAAAAAAAAACTTTAAATCAGAAATCAAAAACCACTACTACTTACACTACTACTTACTACTCTACTACTACTACTACTACTACTACTTTTACCTAATAATAATAATAATAATATATAATAATACATAATAATAATAATATAATATGAAATAATAATAATAATAATATAATAAAATAATAATCAATAATAGTATAATAATAATAATAAGAATAAAAATAAAATAAATAAAATAGATTAAATAAAAATGATTAAGTGAATAAATATACAGACATTGGAAATGGACAATAAAGTGAAAAATTGTGATAACTGTGAAAAGACCGTAAAAATCTTGTAACTGGCATAGCATGCGCCAATCTTGAGTTAAAAATGAAACAACTAAATTCGGATAAAAAAATTTCAAAGTATAAAATAATGTACCAATAATAACAATGTTTATTATCAAAAATAAAGCCACAAAATGGCAAAATTGTAAATTAAAAGGTTTCCAAAATTGGTAAGGTGTTTTATCTTATATTTCTAATATCTCTTGTTGCATGTCAATTATACATTTATTTATATATGATAATTATTATAGGCTAGTCCTCAAAAGATTTGTAAATGGTCTAAAATTTCGAACGGCAAACGAATACCAACCCTCGAGTTGCCATCTAGCGCTATATAAAATAAATATGCAAACTACCCAAAATATTATTTGGTACAGATCAAAATAAATAAATAGTAAATTTAAAAGGAAAATTACTTCAATTTAGTTAATAATTCAATTAAATTAAAAACGTGCTGATAACAATAATAAAAGTAAAAAGAAAAAAAAATTGAATTTATATATCATGACGGAAGAATGTCGGTGGAAATTTCCAAACAGACCGCCCAATCGGCAGAGGCTGACGAGTCTTATGTTGGTAACGTTCGGTTTGTGTCAAAATTTTAAGCCGATAATTTCTACGTTATGATATACGAAGTAAACAGGATATTTTCGAACAAATTAGAGGAAAGTTGCGGAGACAAGGTTACACAGAAATTCCAAAGTCATGAATTTGGAAGACTGAGTCACCATTGTTTCCCAAAATTTGAATCTTTTTTTCTTAGATATCTTGTCAACTTTTCAATAAATCTCAATCCATCATGAGAGTTTTAAAAATTCATTAAAAATAAAATAATAAATTACCATCAATAATTAGTTATCAAAAATAACTATTATCCTGAATGATCAATCTTATTAAAAATTTAAAAATTTTCTTCGATGATCAATGTATTTGATGAAATTAAAATGTAATTTATTTTAAATGACCTTTCAAAATTTAAAAAGTTCGAGGAATGAAACCCTACGGTACGAACCCTCGAACGAAAGAAAATGGAATTTATTAAATGGGTTGCTAATATATTTCTAAAAATGTGTTGACTTTATATAGAGGAAAATAAAAATTTCTAAATTAATATCATTCCATAAAACAGTACATATAAAAATGTATTCTATATTTTAGAAAAATTATATATTTTTTTTATATATCAAAGATGATTAAAAATTTATTAAAGAAACCTTTGTCAAAGCTACGGAGCCCTCTAACGGGACTTGCTGAAATTATCTCAATGTACATGTAACCGCCAGATGCGCGCAATAGCGTAGGAACCAAATGCAAACTCTGAATTGTATGGCACAAAGCTCATTTTAAAAATTATAAATTTATAACTCAAGTTATTTCGCATGCTCATGTATAAGATTCATTCCCTTTTCTTTTTTCAAACACCTATTTCTCGTAGTCTAAAACTTTCTTTTAATATTAAAATGAGCAATGAAAAGATTAAGAGTATAAGCATCTACGAAGAAAAAAAAAATAATTGACCATCAGAAGGCAACACTCTCACTATTTAAAAGGACAAACGTTCCTTCAAAACCCAACCAAAATCTCCTCGGCTATCGCCATAGAACCCAACGCCATCTAGCGGAAAACAATAACAACAACTCGTGTACCCTAAACATACAACTTGGTTACCATGACAACGACCTTCAAATGGAGTAACCAAAACAGAATGGATAATAATACATAGGAAGAAGGAGGGTAGGAATATCATTTTGAAAATTGTTGTTCAAAGGAAGACTTGAAGATGCGGATTATTGGATCTTGAATGCATTTGAAAGAAATTAAAGGTTAATACGAAGTTTACCGGCAAGGTTCCTGAAAATTCAATTAAATAAATGAAGGAAACATTAATTTCGCCTTTGAAAGTGTAACATTGAAGAGTAAATGCGAAATGAGAAACGGTGGGAACGACGAAAAAGGGTTAGAAGATTGAAAAAAAATACAGAGAAAACCAGTATCTCTGACGAAGGTTACTATGTAATTAAACATGTCGCTATACGAGCTCTTATTTTTATGAGGTTTTCTTTCTCTTTCTCAAATTAGTGCTTCCAATCTTTTCCTTCCTCTTTTCCTCCCGTATATTAATTATTCATCAGAAGGGGGTGTGAGAAAGGATGTCGGTGGAAACAGAAATCAAGGCGTCACCTTGATTTACTGAGTCCGACAATCCTTTTTTGCACTCGAGATCACCTAAGTCTAAGGTGAAAATTACGATAGGGAATCCTTGTGAGACAATAGCATGCATTGTCATTAGAAGATATGCAGCTGTAAGAGGCTAATTTGCCGGTCTCATGCATACACCATCAAATCTCTGGTGAAGCCTCCATACTTGTATACCGTATCTATTATTTAAAACTAAAGTATTTCGCGAATCTTTCTCCCCAAAAGAAAGAGAGCGCCAACATAAAGAGTGAGCAATGGCGGGAAAGTGCCCAATACGGGACACCGCCAGGTTAACTCGTGATCAGTCTTAGCACAGCCCTCACACGATGAGGCGGTATCAATCTCGACCTCATTCTCGCAGGTCATTTAGATTAGGAATTCGTGCCATTTCTATTTGTTAGTTTTATATGTGTGTTATCATTATTGCTAACGTCGTCTTGTGCATTAGAATTACCTCATTTACTTAATTGATCAAATCCATATTTGTCATTGTCATATCACTATCATAATAAAGCACTACGTTGAAAGTACCTATTAATTAATCCCCCCTCATTTGATAGCCGAAGTGATTTCGGTGTATATATATATATTATATATATAGTTATATAATATATATTATTATATATATATATATATATTATATATATATAATATAGTATAATATATATAATATATATATATATTATATATATATATTATTATATATATAATTATAATATATATATATATATAATATATATATGGGAAATTATTTGTATTTCATTAACAGCAAAAATTTTCTGTCCAATTCCATTCCTCGATATCTCAAAACTACAATAAGCTACAAGGAAAAAGAATACATTGCTGGAATGCTGGTAAAATTTTAGTGCGGAAAATGTAAATAAAAAAAAATATAAAACAAAAAAAAAAACAAAAAAAAAAAAAACAATATCTCAAAAACTACAATAGCTAGAGCGAAAAGGAATACATTTTTGGAATCCTGGTAAAATTTTAGATAAGAAAATGTAAAAAAAAATAAAAAAAATAAAAAAAAAAAAAAATTATTGTTAATAAAATTATAGTAATATGATTAGAGAGCCTATTTAGAGACCTTTTATTGGTTTTTCTTTTAAAAATAAATTAGAACTTTTTATTAAATTTTTCTTTTTTTTTTTTTTTACTAAAGAATACCCCAAGGGTATACCGCACCGATGGCAGGAGTCGGGGTCTCTCGGCCTTCCGGGGAACTACGGGGTAGGACTAATTCCCCCCCCTCCGGGGAGGGTCTCCGGAACCCCCGCTCTTTGGTATTTGGGTGTCACGGGGGTTCCTCCGCCCCTCCCCTACGGGGTATGGAAAACGTCCCCCCCTGTGTTCCCCGTCGGCTCGAGCCCCTCCATTGCCGTGTAAATACTTTACAATAATATATATTATATTTATGTCCCCTGCTCGCTAAAAAAATGCCATATTTATTTTTATTTATTTTATTATTATTTTTTTTTTTTTACAATTTTCCTAACTAAATTTTACAAGGATTCCAAAAATTTTTTCCTTTTTGCTGTAGCTATTTGTAGTTTTTGAGATATGTTTTTTTTTTTTTTTTTTTTTTTTTTTTTTTTTTTTTTTTTTACATTTTCCTAACTAAAATTTTACAAGGATTCCAAAAATGTATTCCTTTTCCCTGTAGCTATTGTAGTTTTTGATATATGATTTTTTATTTATTTAGAGGCTGTTAATGAAATACATATAGCCCTAATTATATATATAATATATATATATATATATATATATATATATATATATATATATATATTATATATATTATAATAATATATATATATATATATATATAGTATATTATATATATTAATATATGTATATAATATATATATATATATATATATAATTATATATATATATATATATAATATATTACTATATATATTATATATATATTATATAGGGGTTTATGGTCGCTGTTGAAGAACCACCTTCATTAGCTAAAGACTAGATGATGTTGAAGAGAGGTGAGCGTTGTCGCGATGAAATTGGCGTTTTGGTCCCGGGGGCTGCTTTTGGACTCATCGTGGTGGTCGGCAGCCCCTTCCAACCAGACGCCCACAGAACTCCCCCAGTGACAATGCCGCGAGCACACCCCGCTCTGCGCACCTGGAAGGACGTTGGTCAGCTGTCAGATGAGAGCCAGGTGTGCACACATTAAAGTCACTGAGAAGGCTTCGACCACTCTGTTCTCTTACGTGCAGTTGGTCTGCACCTGCAGTGAGAAGCACAGTACAGGCGTTACAGGATGACCGAACAGAGCAGCGCCCAGCAGAAGAAACGAATTGATGTAATGCCGCGTTGAACGATTATGGTAAAACAAACTCTACAACGAAATGTCTTACCACGGCGAACAACTTTGAGAGAAGATGGGATGCTGGCTGGTGTTCGTTGTGCCACTCCAGTGGCACTAGTCACTCCGGTGGTCACCAATATGAAAGGGGTTTATGGTCGCTGTTGAAGAACCACTTTCATTAGCTGAAGACTAGATGATGTTGAAGAGAGTGAGCGTTGTCGCGATGAATTGGCGTTTCGTCCCGGGGGCTGCTTTGGACTCATCGGTGGTGGTCGCAGCCCCCTTCCACCAGACAGCCTACAATAATATATATATATATATATATATATATATATATATATATATATATATATATATATATATATATATATATATATATAGTAGTTATATATATATATATATATCATATATCATATATATATATATATATATATATATATATATATATATATATATTGTTTCATAATTCTCTCGTTCAATATATCGTTTAAGTGAAACGTGTTCCAATATGTTTATTCTTGCAATCGTACATTCAAAATTGATGCCGTTCGGACTTCAGACTCGCAGTCTCTTATTGCAAGTTGATTCTACCAGACACTTCATCAATTTGTTTGTAAAAGTTTGTTGCAACTGTCTGTGAAAGTTTTATTTTTCAAATTAACTTTAACAATATGAGTAAATGTAACATTGAAAGTGATTCATTAGTTCCAAAGATTCCGAAGGAAGCATTGTCCCAAAAAATTAAATGGCATACAAACTGGTGTAAGTCCCGAATTAATAACTTCTGCGGGATTTTTTGAAAACTTGCCTCACTTGAGCATGGCATTTCAAAACTTTCGTTTCTAATGCAAATTGTGTTTGAGAGAAACCTGGTGTTTTATATAAGTGCTACCATATAATCATGCGGTAATTTGAAGAACATATTTCGGTAAGTTTAATTTTTCATTACCTGGTAGGCCCTAGCTTTCAGATTACGGATGAGGTATAAGGAAGCATAAAAAAACTTTGTTTACTTTAAATTTTGTATACAAGTTTAAAAGTTTACAGATGGAAGAAGCACCGATCAATCGACCATAATAACTATATCAGACAGTATGAATGTATTAATGTGTATAACTAATTTCTCGGAAACTATTTATCATTTTTTGTTTATGTCTTCAAATGTACCGATGTATCGATGTATCGACGATACAATACCGAGTACCGGTATCGCCCAAACGTTTTTCAAAGTACCGAGTATATTTAATATATATATATATATATATATATTATATATATATATATATATATATATATATATATATATATATAGTATATATTATATATAATATATATATATATATATATATAGTATTATATATATATTATATGATATATATATTATATATATATATTATATATATATATAGAGTCGATCCAGTTACTATGTGATGGGAATTTTAATTTGATGAGGAAAAGCAACACCAGAGCCCTCCACATAGAAATCTTTATTCAAAATTCACAACGTTTCGGAAATTAACCTATTTCCATCTTCAGGTGAAAACTAAAATACATAATATATAATAAATATTAACAAATATTAGTTATAAATTCTATATAGAACATTATTATTAGTAATAATAAATTTGTATTTAACGTTACAAATAATTATCATAAAAAACATCTTACATATTTACATAAATGAATTAAGATTAGAAACAGGACGTCGCTCCGTAAACAAAAATAACCATGAAATTGAAATCAAATTATAAGTACAAATTTAACTTAAGTCTATTTTTAACAGGGTAACTAAATCAAAGATAATTTTCAGAGTTAAAAACATCATCAAAATACTCTGATAAACAAAACAAAAAACTCACCATTTAGAGTTACAAATTTAAGATCTATTGAACGTATATGCGAGAAGGGCGCTACTCCATGTCAGGGTTAACACAACTGTAGTTTAAAAGGACCGGAATCGCAATTGAGGGAAGGTTTGGTGTTGTGGATGTATAATGTTTCTAAAATATTTAGGTTGGTTTGTGATTTACTTTGTGCTAAGATATTAAAATTATTATAGTTAAAGGTGTGGTCTGCTGTGTGGGAGTGATTTCTAATGGCGGAGTGGGATGGTGAATTCAATAATGATTTGGTACGGGTGGAGATACCCCTATGTTCATTTATCCTCACGTAGAACTGGCGAGACGTACTGCCAATATAGACAGCATTACAGCTGTCACAATTAAATTTATATATAATTGAGGACTGAAGAGCTATAGCGATATGGTCTTTATGATTGCAAAATGAAGATATCTTGTGTGAAGCTGTGAAAATTAAGTGGACATTCAATTGGGGAAAATGGTTTCGTAAGAAAGGTTAAAATTCCTTACGTACGTTTTTGTAAATATTTGTTCATAGTAGGGATGGTACGAATACCAAGAAAAGACGCCGATACGATACCGATAAACTCATATTTTTTTAGGTGCCCGATACCGATACCGGATACTTTAAATAATAATATATAAATTACACAGTAATAAAGATAGAACAATTCTTGTGCAACTGCTAACAACTCAAGATTTGCATTACCCTGTACAAACAATACTTTAGTCATTTAAATATTTCATATTTGTTTTTGCCCAGTATATTTTTTTCATTAAGTAAAAATAATATCGAGAAGAATTAAAAATTGATTATATACATTAATTAAACTCTTTTATGTTTTTGTGTTTATTTAAAAAATATGTCGCATTGTCCATTTTCAAGTAAGTAATTAACTAAGTTGAGCTACTAGCTATTAATGGCGCAACGGTAATTACATTTACATAGAAGATATCTTCACATTTCTACTAGGGTAGTAGAATAAAAATAATGTAAGAAGAGACCTCAATTAAATAAATGAAAAGTTTTAAAATAAAAAAAACCTTATTACGTCAAACATGACATAATAAAATAATCCTTTAAGATAGATATCAATCAATATACTCAAAAGTTCAAAAATTCACAATTGTGATGCCAAATTAAGCTTTCACTAGTTCTGGCGAAGAGACTGTTTGCCTTTTTGGGGTGTGTTACATTCCTACCCTACACTATATAATACGCTTCGCTCAGCGTGACTGATGAATGGGAGGTGCTGAAATTATTTTGCCTTGCAAGCACTGATAATATGAAACCTTGGCCTCGCATTTCTCATGCCACCCAGCATGGAAAGGATTACTCTTCTGTAGGCCAGCATCTATGGTTTTCGGGGTTAGAGCCTCATCTCCTCTTTCACAAGACTGCAAATTTTGAATTATCCTAATGCTGGCACCTTGATGACTGGTCTCTTTCAGTTTTTACGATGAGGTTCCGATGGTGTGATTCCTTTGAAGGTGCAACTGAGAAGGTGCAATGCAATTTCGGGCATGACACTTAATCAAAGTCTAACATATTCCAAATCTCATCGTTCAGTAGCGTTTATTTGCTGAAAAGCACCTCGTCACTATCAGTGCTGTTTCCAGGGGTTGCAGATAAGGCGGCTTCCACTTCTCTGAATCTTTTTTTTTTTTGTCAAGCGAGCAAGCTACTCGGGTTATGCTAATTTTTAATGCATTCTAGAAGTGGTTTCAGCTAGGAGGTGCACATTTCTTGTGGGGTTTCAGCTAGCTTAGAGAATTCCTTTTTATTTTTCTTATTTCTTTTATTTTTTTACAGTTGTCACCGCCGGCTCAACGGGCAGGGAAACCCTAAATTTCAAGGAGTGGGTGTGAACCGCTGCAAAATCCATCTAAGGCAAAATTACGCAGATGGAGCCACAGACGCAGGCTTTAAAGTGAGGGAATTAAATGAGTAGGAACACATGATGATGGAAGAGAAATTCCCCAGAACAGAAGGTGGCAGGAAAGAAAGAAGCACCGCAGCGGAACCAGTCTGGAGTTACTACCATCAACACAAACTCATGTGACCCGCACAGAGCACCCTTGTGCTACGAGGGCGCGTCGTAAAGGTGGTGGGTTACGCGAGTGGATAGTTTACCATCGAGCACTTGCCTGTAACATACCTATAGAAAAGGGATAAAGCACCAACATCGCGCCGCAAATATAAGGGGTCAAGTGAACTAGAAAGTACAAGACGTTTAGATAAGTCTTTCCTCGGCATTTGACTCGACCCTATCCAAAGCCGGTGAAACCAGAGCCCCCCGCCCCCCACAGATATGAGAGCAGTACTCCAATACAGGAGCGGAATGAGATCCAAGTTAGAGTGAGTAACTAGAAGAAGAGGAAAAGTCCTCATGCCTCTAAACAGACTCCCAGTTCATATATGAGGCCAGCCCTCGCCCACATGCTGATTGGGTTCTCTTATCAAAAAATTTTTTTGTTTATGTTAAGACCAAGGATGTTTTATGTCAAGGAGAGAGAGAGACGATTTTGTGAAGTTAGCGGTTTTTAAGACATTATTTTCACAAGCTTGAGACGACCAACCCTGATTCTCATCCAGATCAGGAAGACGAGAATAGATCGAAAGATAGACGAGAGGAATTCTGAAGTACAGAGGGAGCGAATTGATATGAGTTGAGAATGAAGGAGGTCCAAGTCATCGCCACATATGAGTGGATAGAGTTAGAATGTGCAGGTGAGAAGATCATTGATGAAAAGCAGGATAAAGTAGGGATAAAACCAGAACCCCTGAGAACCCCACTATTGGACAAAAAAGAAGTGAGGTCGCCCATCAACACAGCCAACATTGAGCGATTTGAAAGAGAGCTAGAATAAGTAAGCAAAGAGAAGAAGAAAAACCCAAAAGGGAGGGGAGCTTGGAGAGCAGTGACGCGTCCATACCCCGTTCAAATGCTTTGGATATGTGAAGCGCCACCACACAAGTCGTCCCGTAGTTCCTAAGGGCGAAAACCATAAATCAATCTGTTAAATAGGAAAGTAATATCGCCAATAGATCTCGAGCGAGAACCGAAAGCCGTACTGGTAATGAGAAACGAGACGGGAAAGAGATTCCAGATGACTCTACAGAAGTAAGAAGTTGAGAAGGTTTTCGAAAGATTCTTAGAAAGAATACAATGTGAGAGCTGATAGGCGTCGATCAAGAGACTATGGGCAGATAGCGATCATATTTTTTCGGAATAGGTTGGCTTGCGCGCTATCCAAACACTGAGGATATTGCTAGTAATTGGAGCATAAGAGAATATAGTTGAAGAGGGTGGGGTCAGCACGGCAAGCACACTCTCAAACTCGAGAGGAATTGCATCATCGGGCCGCACCACGAACTTCTAACGTTCATGCTAGATTCAGGAGCTCATGCACCCGAGATCAAATGAATGAGCAGGTAAAGGATGACACCTGAGAGGGAGAAGGAGTGAGGAAAGAGGAATACCAGATCATCCAGGGTTGAATTTAAGAGGAAAATGAGTCAGAGTGATTGGCCTTTTCAGTTGGAGTATTAACCAGAATCATAGAGCCGAATTAAGAGGAGGGAAGGGATAGTCATTTTACGAAGATGGTTAGAGGATAGTTTTTGGCACCAAGGGCTAGAGTTTGTCAGTAAGGAGACCAGGGATTGTCAGCCGGCATTTAATCGTTTGGTACGCATTTGCCAGTCGGAGTTCCCTGAGATTTTCTCTGACTCGACACTTGGCGAGTGATAGGAGAACGAGAATTTTTCCACATCCGATAAGCATTGTCTCTAGCCTGAATGGCCAGGGAACAAGCACGAACGAAACCATGAATTTTGAGAAGAAAAAGATTTAGTCCAAAGAAGGAATGAACCGGCTCATCCCATTAACAATTACAGTCCCACTTTATCGCAGAATCTGAAGCGTCTTAAGAGTCAAAGCAGTCACTTAATTATAGTTAGCGTTAGAAGCAACGCAATGCCCCCGAATCGGCCCGATCAAAGTGGCGGAGAAATGTAAATACTTGGATGGAGTGTTTGGAAGAGAAGTATTAAAATTAAGTGATATAAGGATTGTGGTCAGATTTACCAGATAGGGCGAGGTGTGTAATTTAGGAAGAGGACTAGTGGTGAACATAGGTCAAGTGTGTTCAAAGAATCGGTTGGGACGATCCGGAATGTGTGGTAGGTTATTTAATCAGTTGCTCCAGATGGTTGAGAATACTGAATGATTCGGCTTCCTCCAACTAAATCAGTACGAGAGGAATCCAGACAATTTCCAAGGTTTTGTGGTACATTGAATCCCCTAAAATAGAGTACCTTCAGTATTTGGATAGAAGAAGATATACACAGTGCTCGTGAGAAGTAGTTAAGGTAATCAAAAAAAGCCATGAAAATCTGTTCTGTTAGGAGAAACAGTATGCAGAGCATGAATATTGTAATTGGGAGTATTTTAAGGCGGCCACCACCAGAACATCGAAGTTAGAGAGATTTCGAGATGTCTCGAGAACTGTATTAGGATGGTTTATATTATTACAATAGGCACATACGTCCACCCACCATGCTTTCAAACGGGAAATTATGAAAATAAGCTTATAAGTTGGAAAATATATTAACGTAGTTGAAAGAATGAATTCTTAGCCATCTGGGTCCTACAGACCAAAGAAGCATAAAATTAGGGTTTAGAGTTGAGAGAGGTGGGTTATTCCCAGTACCATGGATGCAGAGGAGCTTTGAGAGTGCAAGCCATTGATGTTGTTAAAGTCTAAAGAAAGCCACGCCTGTGCCAATCTGCTATCATAACACGAACTACGCATCGACGTAGATTCGTACATGCGCCCACGCCACGAGATACAAGAAACAATCACACAAAAAGAAAAAAAAGACGAACAAATTAGCAAAACAGGGAATGAGTGAAAATTTATATCGTCACGACTAAAAACCCTAATTTTAAACACGATACCCTATTTACAGCAAATAACTATATGATAGAATCCAGAAGTTTAACACTCCGCTCACTAAAAACTTTCGACGCTCTCACGAAATTAGCGTACAAAAAAAAATGACTTATTGATTCAACTAAAAAAGTAGATAAAATCTGTATAAATTATAATAATGGCTGTCCAAAATAGGTATAATTTTACGGGACTACGCGTTGAGAAAAGCTAAAACATCCTAAGTTAAAAAGAAATCGAGGAAAAAAACATAAACTTTGTACTCATAGCTATCTATAATCGAACTAGATTTATTATTTAATCTAAAAGTTTTCTCATAATTTTTAACCCAAAAAGTAAGAAGTATCGGCCTAAGTATCGGCCATTATTAAACCGATACCGATACCGGATACCGGTTCATAAAAGAGAGGTCAATTATTTACGCAGTATTGTAAATATATGTTCATAGTAGGGTAACTTTATATATAAATCACATTTTGTGGTGCGGAATAAATCAAAGGTCTGGACGCGTAACAGGAATTCAAAATTACTTATAATATTTGTGAACTAGTTTGAGAGGGGTAGTATAATTACACTTTATAAAAAATTTAAAAGGAGAATTGAAATTCTTTTGAAGTGCAAAAAGTTGGAAGGTGGGCAACTAAGGTGGTAAGACTCTATATAACCAAAGTGTTTAATGCTAAGTATACATTTAAAAACAAGAGGGGAGTGTGAACTAAAAAAATTTAGTCCTAAACCGGCAAAAAGTCTTATTTTTCGGTAAACAGCTTACGGTGACTTTGAGTCTGATTTCTAATAAGCATGTACCAGTACAATGGTAGGGTGTTATCGGCACTTCATGTCT
Source organism: Trachelipus rathkii (assembly GCA_015478945.1). NCBI lineage: Eukaryota > Metazoa > Arthropoda > Malacostraca > Isopoda > Trachelipodidae > Trachelipus > Trachelipus rathkii. The sequence continues at coordinate 2,171 of JABUQX010135053.1, read as the reverse complement.
TTTTATATAAATGTTATAATAGTTAATTGGAGCATTTAAGTAATCAAAAAAAGGTAAAACCTTATCTTTATCAGAAAAAAGTAGGAAAGTGTCATCCATAAACCTCTTGTAATGGGCTGATTTGAAGGAGGGGGGACAATTTGATAACCAGATCTTTTCAAAATGACTCAGATAAGAGTTGGCTAGGGTGGCGCTAAGTGGGGGAACCCATGGCTAGAGAATCTGTTTGTTGGTACAGTATATTATTAAAAAAGAAATAGGTGTCCTGGGTGGCTAATGTAAGTAGAGTTTTAAATTCAGATCTATTGGAAGCCGTTAAAACTATGATTTAACTGAAATATATCGTCTAGGAGAAATTCTATTTGATCATTTATAGGTTTAATATTTGTGTACAACGAGACTCAATAATCAAAACGGAAGAAAGAAGGTCGTTTTCAAAATATAAAATGTCCAAAGAATCCAGTTCTTAAACTATAGGAATTCTTTAATTATATATTTGCATTAATTTGCGACAAGGGGTCAAAAGAAGGTTTTACTAGAAGAAATTTGCTAGTCTATAATTCTGTTGTATTGAAAAGCCTGCTAAATGGGTCTGAATGAGGCACATTATAATTTTTGTGTATTTTAGGGAGACCGTACAATACTCCTGGTGAAGAAACCATGAGAGTAGATATCATTAAATACTGATTTACTAATTTTGTTGGCTTTCAGCATCTTACGTAAGAAACGATTAACCTTCTCCTCTAAATTGAGTGACAGAATCAAAGGATCTTTATTGTGAATTGGAGTAAACTTAGTAGTGTCAGAGATAATGTTAAGGATTTTATTAATATAATCAGCTTTGTCTAAAAGGACGACACCTAGGCCCTTGTCAGGTTTACAAATAATTGTTGAAAGATCATTCTTGAGTGATTTCAAAATACCAATATCAGTCTTACTTGAGAAATTAAATAGGAGAGAAAGTTTTTGAAGGCATTAATTTAAAATAAAATTTTTGGGCCAGAAGTTTTACTTTAAGGGTAACTGTATTAAAGTCGGAATTGAATGGTTCATAATTCTTCAACGAGTAAATTAATCTCTCGAAAGCACTAAAATATTTATAATAATCTATATGATATACAGGCAAACAAAAATTCAGACCCAAGCCCAGGAGGCGCTTTTCATTAGTTGACAAAACTTTGGAAGAATAATTATATATGTATTTATCAATGTTGACGGAAAGGTCACATCTATGTAAATTTAAAGCTTTTAGTTTATTGTCGTGACGGATCTTACATAGTGTTAAGCGTTTATTTATAAGTTTTGAAATTTTATTTGTGACAAACAAAAACTCAAGAAAAGTTAAATCGGTTTTAAGTTTATTTCGGCATTCATTATACTGTATGTAGTGCGATTGGTTATAAGATAATAAATTATTTGTCATAAACTTACTCTTCCAACGTATAAACAATCCTTTGGCAGGCCCCCGTGGACAGTCCAAAATCAGTAACACTAACAATGACTTCTCAAACCTGTATTGTATTGCAGTATTCAGGCACTCCTATGTTAATGAGTTGACCCGGCCTGTGAAAATATTAGAATGCAATATTAAAACTTTAAAACTCAACCAAATCTGTTATCGCTCCCTGGAGGACGCTTTCAAGTGAAACCAGCGGTTTGACCGAGTTCTTTACTTATGTGAAAACAGTTCAGCTCAATACTTTTCGTATCAAAGTGAATGAATCCGGTGCCTTATGTATCAACCTTTTTGAGATTCATGAAACCAATTGGTCCTTAAGAAGCTATAAAGCAATAACTAATTGAATATTTGGATAAATGAATGAAAATAAACAGTTTGGATATACTCCAAGGGGAAACCACTGGGATATTTTAGAAATTAATTTTTTAATAAAAAATAAATGAAGATGTACTGGTCTTACAAGACTGGGTTTTAATAAGTCCATGAAACATGTAGCGAATGTCGTGGGTATTCGTACATGCGCACTGCAGATGTTAGAACCCTTCAGTAGATTGTAATATAAGTGTATTATATTTATATAGTCTAGTACATATATATTTTCAAAAATAATCTACAGGGTTTTAATAACTTCCATTGTACATGTGCCGGATGTCCGTAGGTATCCGTATAATGCGCACGCGAAATATAGAACCCTAAGTCTAACTTACTAGTA
>JABUQX010135052.1:12500-15536 GCA_015478945.1 Trachelipus rathkii | reverse complement strand
GAGGAGAGAGGAGGAGTAGAGAGAGAATGATGGGGAGAGGAGAGAGAGGAGAGAGGAAGGAGAGAAGAGAGAGAGAGTAGGAGAGGGAGAGAGAGAGGAGAAGAGGAGAGAGAGGAGGGAGGAGGAGAAGAAGAGAGAGGAGGAGAGAGAAGAGGAGGAGGGAGGAGGGAGAGGCAGAGAGGAGAGGAGGAGAACTGAAAGAGGATACGAACAAGAGGAGAGAATGAAGAAGAAGTTGGAAGAAGAAGAGGAGTAGCAGAGAGGAGAGAGGATGGATGCAACATTTATTAAATGTTGATGGGAAGACGGAGCAATTGAAGAAAGCATTTATTTATATAATGGAGTGGAGCTAAATAGTGGTTTGTGCAATGCTGATTGATGCGCGGGTAAGGTGAAAAGATGATAAAAAACAAGATAAGTGATTTCATAATTAGGAAGAGAGGAAGCTAGTAAATAAGTAAGTTGCTATTGATCTGACGTATTGGAGGAGATCGCGAGTCTTTATGCACTTTGACATAGCAAGGGAGAGAGAGAGAGATGGAGGGAGAATGGATGAAGAAAAGCTGAAATAGAGAATGGTTGGTGCGAAGTTATGTACATGATGAGGCCTCCTAGATCTGAGAGAGATAATTTATTTGTACTGCGCGGATTAACTGTGATGGAAGGTATGTAAAGAATGGAAACCAAGTCATAGCCTCTTGGGAGATGGCTTAAATGTCATTGTACTGTGGAAACGATATGAAGAACAAGTGATTTGGGGAAGTTGTGGAAAAATGAATTACGAGGTTTAGAAATATAGGGAGGTTCAGGGAGAGGAGGTGAAGGGAGTGCGCAGTGGAGAGAGAGGGAGGAAGGCCGGAGACAGGAGAGAGTGAAAGGTAGAGAAGTGTGAATATAGTCCCTTTAAAATAGTTAATTTACCAACAAGGGTAAATAAGGAAGAAAGTTGTTACGTCATAAGCCGATAGTGAGAGAATATGATATATATATATACGAGATAAGAAAATATATAAAAATTATAGTATATATAGTAGTAGAGTATATATATATATATATAGATAATATATAGGCGATATATATATATATAAGTAGATAAGTATGGGGATAGAGTAGTAATAGTTATATTATAGTAATATTGGAAGGAGTATAAATATATGAGATAGATATACATGAAGTAGATATAATATTATATATAAGATATATATAGAGGTATAGTATAGATATATATAGTAGGTATATAGATATATAATGATATATATATATAGTAGTTATAGTATATATATAAAGTCTGATGTACAATAATACAGAATGAAACAGAACCGGAGGACTTAGTACTGAGAATAGAGCTAGATTAAGAACCAAGCTAATGACTTTTTTGGTGCTTTGGGACTGGAGATTAAAGGGATATGAACAAGATTAAAGAGCAGGAGACGAAAGAGTACGGGACGAGGTTATTTTTACAGTTCTCGAAGGGATCCATTCTTTGCCACAATATTGAGAAGAGAAGATGGCAAACGATACGAATGTGCAATTTGCAAATGCAAGTTGTAGAAGATGCGAGAATTGACACCTCAAACATCTATAGCTCTGACTCAGTATATATATAGTGAAGAATAATATAATATATAGGTATATATAAGTAGAGAAATCAATATTATTATGAAGATATATTTATATATAGTAGATATATATATGGTAGATATAGGTAGAATAAGAGGGTAAGTAACTTACAATATATAAGTATATATATATTACGAGAATAGTAAGGTATGAAGGAAAGAGAGGGTAGGTATATATATATTAGGTAGATAATGGTAATATATATATGTAATAGGATTGTCGTCTGACCTTATATATAGTAAGTATAGTATATATAGTAAGTATATATAAAGGTAATATTATAGAGTAGACACAAAAAGAGATAAGAGAGTAATATATAATTAATAGGGTAGTAGATAGTAAATATAGGTAATATATATGAAGTTGGTTATGAATATATATGATATATATATATCATAGTGAGGGAAATAGATTAGATATACATTATATTAGAGTGGAATATAGTAAATCAGATTAGTAGGAGTAGTAAATATAATAGGAGGGAAGTAAGGTATAAATATATAAGTATATATATAGTATAGTAGTAATATTAGTAAGTAGATATATATATACTAATAAGTAGGAAATAATATATATATATCCTAGTAAGGTTATATATATATGAAATATATTTAGAGATATAAGATACTGAGAGTATTATATATACGAGGTAGAGAGATGATAGGTATATATAATAGTAGGTAGATAGGTATAGTATAGTGATGTAGGGTAATATAGTTTAATAGGTATATAAATATATAGTATATTAGGAGAGTATATAGATATAAGTTATTATTAATTGTTAAAAAGAGAATAATTATTATATATATATATGAGTAAAAGAGTATTATAGTACTATTAGAATGAGTATAGGAGTAATTTATAGTATGTAAGAAGTATAGAAAGTAATAGTATAAGTAAGATAAGATAGTAGAATAGAAAGTATATATAGAAGATGATGATAGAGTATATATGGAAGGTATAGGATATATAAGTAGTAGTTATACAGATAGTAAGATATAAAGTAAGTAAAGAGTAACTATAGTATAGTATATATCGTATATATATATATTATATATATAGGTATAATATATATATAATATATAGAATACTATATTATATAGTAGATATGGATAGTATAGAATAAGATAATATAGTATATGTATAAGAGGGAGAGATATAATATATATATATATAGAAGAAGCATAATATATAGTATGTATATAATATATATATAGATGTATTAATAGAATATATGAAATATATATATATATAGTAGAAGAGATATAGTATATATATAGTATAGTAGTATTTTAAGATAGTAATTTAATAAATATTAATAATAAGATATAGAGGTAAATAGTATGATGAAGTATATAGATGAATACGTATATGAAGGAGAGTAATAGTAGTATATATAGATATGAAGAGGTAAAT
>JABUQX010135052.1:0-7500 GCA_015478945.1 Trachelipus rathkii | reverse complement strand
ATTTACTGTGGATCCATTGTTGATTTGTCGTGGAAGAAATTATATTTTTCATTGGGAAGTTAGTAATTATGAATAAAGTAATAAATTCAATTTGATATATTAATTATATTATATTCTTCAAAACTGTTAATTGATTTCTTGAATGAATAAAACCTGAAATAATAATAATAGATTAGACATTAGAAATTAGACATAAAGTAATTGCATAATTAAAGAAAATCTAAAAAAGAATAATATTTTACAGTTATCCAAATTATTGTTGAATTGCCATTCAGCCATCAATTATTGTAGTCACTTGAGAATATAGAAAAAAACAAGTTTGGTTGCATCATATTGCAGGGGTAAGTTATTAATCAATAGTTCAGAAAAATAAACAAAGATAAAAGATTATAGGAACTAAAATTAATTTTCATTTATTTATTTTTCCTAGACTGATTTCAAGTTTTTCGTCTTGGATGGCTTTTTGTTGGATGTTTTTTTTTATACTTGGATTTGAGCTCAAGTTTCTTTTGGATGTTTTCAATTTAAGTTTTGAAGAGATTTATGAAATGAAGAGACCTTAAAAATAAATACTCATATCTTATTTTTTGGATTGTCATTGTAAAGAAAAACATGAAAATAATAAAGTTAAGCAATAGATGCATGATAGAAATATAAATGTTAATGGATTGTTAAAACATGGTGTTAAATGATTAAATTGCAAAGGAAATAGTCTCTAACTGTATTTGAATATTCTTTGTACGTCTAATTTACTTATCGAAAGATTCTATTAAATGTCAATAACATACTCACCTGAATAGTATTCGTTGTATTAAAATATAAAAAGATTTATATATATATATATATATATATATATATATATATATATATATATATATATATATATATATATATATATATATATATATATATATATATATGAAAGTAAAATTTAGTTAATACCTACCAGGAAAGTTTGCCGTAATATCATAGTAATTCATTAAATCAATCGTAATTTGTAATCATTTTGTCTGTGATTACAAACTGTTGTCTTTAGTAGTAATCATTCTATTGGTGATTACAAATTGTTTCTTAGGAGTAATCCTTCTGTCGGTAATTACAAATTGTTCTCTTAAAATTTTGTTCTCATTCTGTTGGTGAGACTTCTTTTGAAATTTTGTCTCCAGTAATAATCATACTGTTGGTGATTATAAACAGTCCTCAGTTTTTCATAAAAATGTCATTCTGGTAATGAGATTTCTTTTCACTTGTACATTTTATAAATATTATACTCATTAAAACTATTAAGTTACATTTTTTTTCTCAACCCTAGTATTATTAAGTGCTTCTTTTGGCCTATCATCCATAACTAATTAACGTAACTTAATCTTTATATCTATTAACGTACTCACACAAACTTCCGCAAACACCACTCGAGGTTCAGAGACAAAAGAACCTGGCTAGGAGAAGGCTCCCTCCATTTATGCGTGAATGAAAAAAAAGATGTCAGGAAATTAATAGTAGCTCCTGATCCAATCATCATTTCTTAAGGTAGCTATCCTAAAGTTTCTAAACATTAAATATCCTTCTGATTTTATGCATATAGATTTAGGCTCTATATTAGTTTAGAATTTTCTTACACAAGGAGTGTTAAAAAGCAATTTTGGAGGTTTCGATCATAACTCATAAGTTCATACTTCAGAAATAAATAATCATAGTTGTGTTTCTCCTCATAAATAAATAATCAGAGTTGTCTTTCTCCTCTCCAGAAGAAGGTTAGTGTTCTAATTTCTGAAGTTCGTTAATAGCAAAGTAAAAGATATCGGTACTGATCGAAGCTATAAATTGTGTGACATACAATCGCAGTAAATGATTGATTTCTTAGTGACTGTATGACAGTTTTTGTTTGTGATAATTGCTAAAGACTAACAGCATGGCTGAGAAAGGTAGGAAATTTGAATTAGATAGTTGGCTATCTCATAAAGGCAAAAATCCTGAGCCTGATCCTAATATAACCGCACAGTCAACTGATCCAGTTGAAATAGAAGATAATAATGATCCCCACTCGCACTGTAGCAGTGAACCTAGTTCTAAAAAGAGTAAGCTTGAACCATTAAAAAAAAAGACAAACAGATTTTTTGAAGGTTGGCTAGAAATGCCTGAGTTTAAGGGATGGCTAGAAAAAAAGCTTTAAAAAAAGGGGTAAAAATGATGTAGCTAATTGTAAAATATGTGATGCTGATCTTACAGCTCACAAATTTGAAATAATAAGAACTAAAATTCAAGTAAGCACCAATATCATTAGAAAGAAATTACACCAAACCAAAATATAGCTGATGTTGTTTCAAAGGCTCTCACCAGTGATCACGTAAAGCGGGTAGAATTAAAAATAACAACTTTTCTTGCCGAAAATGATTTGCCTTTAAGTTTAATGGACAAGCTTATTCCATTGTGTAGAAATATTTTTCAAGATTCAAAGATTGCTCAAAAAGTAAGAGTACAAAAAAACTTTCTGGAGGAGATGTATGATAAATTAAGAGAGCCAGGTGTTTTTTTTTTATTGGCCATGGATGAAACAACTGACATTTGCTCTACAAAGCAATGTACAATAACAGTATTGTATATGAATGATGAAAACGGTGAGGTAAACACAATTTTTTTTTAATATGATTGAAGCGGAATCCAGCGTAGCCCAAGAATTTTATAAGTTGCTTAAAAATTCTATTACAGAAAAATCCATTCCCTGAAGAACTTGATTGGGTTAAGCTCAGACACAACAAATGTGATGGTTGGATATCATAATTCAGTGTTCACCCACTTAAAAAACCATTTTCCCAACATAGTCTGCGTAAAATATTCATGCCATATGGCGCACCTTGCTGCCTCCAAGGCTTGCCTAAAAACTGCCTAGTCATGTAAAAGATCTACTAAGGAATATCAAGGGTAAACTTTGGGAATATAGGATCACATTTCAGTAGAAGCTACGGAAGACAGGTTGCTTTTACGGAATTTCAGGAGTTCTTTGGTGTGGAAATTCATAAGATTTTATCTCCTGCTGTTACTCGCTGGCTTCTTTTGAAACAGTGTGTGTGGACAGAGTGTTGGAGCAGTATGCCCCATTGGAAGCTTATTTGAGATTGACTTTGGCAGAAGATCCTTCAATAACAGTAGAAAATATTCCTCATACAATGGGGAATTCTATAACTAGGGCATATTTAGAATTCATGAGTTACGTACTTGGTGTCCTTTGTGATTTCAATGGGATGTTTCAAAGTAACACACACATTTGTTGCACAAATTGAAACCAGAGGTTGAAAAAATGGTCAGAGATCTGTGCTGTAATTTTATGAATGTGAAATATGTGAAGAATACTCCAATTCTCAAAGTCGAGCACTTTACCCTAACTACTATACAAAGCTTGACTCTATGTACCTGGGAAAAAGTACTCATGAAACAATTATATACAGAATTGAAAAATAATCCCAAGATAAAAAAAACATCAGGATATTGAGTTCTTTTGCAGATCTTGTCTTAACTTTTACGTTGAACTTGTGACTCAAATAAAGAAAAGATTTGATTTCTCAGATCCATTGTTTGACATTTTACAAGCAGTTGAGCCAGAGGTTGCTTAAAACTTTAAAGTAAAGAGCTTATTGTGTGTTGTGACCAGATTTCCTTTCCTGAAAGAATTACTTGATTACCAGCAATTGAACAATGAATGGAAGAACCACTCATTACTAAATCATGAAGGAAATGGATTAGCTTTGACCATGTTCTTGAGGTTTGACCAGGATGGATGATTTGATAACTTATTTAAAAGTTCTGTTTCTATGGAAAGTAAGGCCAAATTTGACAGTCTGCCCGGACTCATCGTGCTTCGGAGGGATGTCTTATAATCGATTATCTAGGCAGAAAAACTTCACTTTCAGTAGATGCCGTTGCTGCTGGAATGTGGCGATCAGACTAAAAAGTTTATAAGATTCAAGAAACCCATCTTGTAAATCATTCTCTACGATGGTTTTTTAAAACAGTTTGAATGTCCTTCTTCCGAAAGAGATTAGCATTTGTTTGGCCATAAATCACGGTTAATTCATTACGTAAAAATGTAAAGAAAAGATGAACATTAAGTGGACCATAAAGAACAGGAGAAATCAGAAAGGAAATTTGTTTTGAAGTTAGAGAATTTTTTGGAATTCCGTAACTGTAGGTTTTAAGGCCGCTAAATTTGAGAATCTTGACCTCATCTTCAAAATTTATATTATCAAACTATTTTCAAAACAGTAACTTTTGATTTCTTATATACTATTGATTCTTCTTCGTGAAGTCTATTTCTCTTTGGAGGAGGAGAAATTTCTGCTGCTTTTCAATATATTTTTCTAATGATGTTTCATTTCGCATTTTTGTATTAGGGCTGTCTTCACATAAGGTTATTTTGATTTATGCACATTGTTGCATATCTACTTTTTCTGTCTGGCAAGAAATTGAACACTACTTCTGTTTTAATAAAAAATTCTTGAAATCAAAGAAATAAAATACCAAAATTAATTTCAGAGGACAATTTGTTCTTTAAAGCTTTCCCGCTTGATTCAGGCCTTGTTTTGCAAGATCTCCGTCAATTTTTTCATATAGCTCTTAAGACCCTCAATTAATTTAACCCTTTCAGAGGAACCGAGCTGTTAAAAGATTTTTGCATTTGAGTGTGCATCGTATAAACTGTTAGTAGCGTATGTCTATCACGATTTTTCACAATTTTTATACATAGAACGAGAGAGCCATAAAAATATTTTGATCTTTGATTGGGCATTGATAATGGAGTAGAAAAAGACCCAGGTATTTCATGCAAGGTGCAAAAAAAGTAGTCATTAATTCTTTAATATTTACGGCAACTGTGCTGTAATACAAGATTTTAGCGGTGAGCTAAACAATGTGTGAAAAGAATATATGGGGCATGGGTACGAATTTGTGCTTGAACTCCATTCAATTCAGATGGCATAATGCTAGCCCCATCAAAAGTTTGAGCAAAAAGTTTCTTTCGAAAGTCAAATGGTTCTAATAATTTAATACGTTCCTCACTAAAACCTGATGCGCTCCTGTTTTCCCCAACCTCAAAAAAACAAAAGAAATGCTCTTTTATGAATCCATTTTCATCAACGAATCTGTAAATAACTGAACATTGTTCGTTTTCGTGTGTGTCGGTTGTTTCATCTACTTGAATTGAAAAGAAAGAAGCATTTCTAATACTTTTTTTTTTGTATATAATCTTTAATTTCAGTTGCAATGCAATCAATAATTATAATTTGTAAATAGTCTTATGCACAGTAATTTAACCCCCAAATTTTTTCCCAATGCGATTTTCATTTCAAGTGTCACGGTCTTTATGATTATCAGAATTCTTTGAAATTTCCTTGGTTGAAGGAACTTTGACACTCGTCATGACCACGAAATGCAAGTAATATCGATCAAAAGTTTGAATAATTCTCTATTTTTTTCCACTCTAGTATTGTACTCATTTTTATTTCTTATTGACTGTTCACTTAATTGTTCCAAAATAGTCAAATTTTGTTTACGTAACTGTTGAATGCCAAGATTATTTTGAATATGTTCTTTAGAACCTTGCCTTTCCAAGCTTCTTGACTAAGTTTTTCCAATCTCGAAAATCTTCATCACAACCAAACATTCTTTTTTGCACTAACTAATAAACAAGGCCAGCAATATAAACCATCTTTTTCACGCTTTCACACAACCACTTAAACCGGTCATCAAAATATAAATTTCTGTTATTTGTTTTTACTTCCTTTAATGGATTTTATATTTGGGTGTTGTTGGACTTGCAGTATTTAAATGAGTTTTTTTCTTCTTCACTAAGTTTGGCAAACGGAATGGAATAAAAAATGGTTTTCAATTTTCTTTTTCAGTATTTCATTTTTTCAAATTTGCACAACATTAAAGATAACACATCACAACCACATCTATGTTTATAATCTAAGGATCACTTCTCACTTCTCAAGCTATATATGAGAACATATGAAGTAACAGATACCAATTTTGTAATATTAATTAATTTTTTCGGCACTTCTAGATTTTTAGTAATATTATTGGCAGCAAAATTAGAACCAAAATTAGCAAAAATTATAACTAAAATTTATTAACAAAAATCTGTAATTCTGGTTAAGTTTCTCTCTCTCTCTCTCTCTCTCTCTCTCTCTATATATATATATAGATATATAATATATATTATATATTATATATAATATATATATATATATAATAATATAATATAATATATATAATATTATATAATATCTATATCATTATTTATATATAATATATATATATCTATATATATAGTATATATATATTATTATTATTTATATTATGTTTTTTATTAACAGAAAATTAGTTTTTATTTTGTTTCAAAACATATTTATTGCAACGCGGCAACTCTAACTCTATGGAAGAGTTGCCATTTTGGAGGAGTTATTTTAATGACGTTTTCGAAAGGAGGCCTTGTGGTAAAATCCTCAAATAAGCAGAATGTAGAATATGGTTTCTTCTTACGGCGATGCATGAAACACGTGTTTTGAAAGCATTATAATTACGATCTCTCTTGGGGGCACAAATCGAAATTCCTCCAGTAATGATCCTTATGAAAAATAGTGTTTCGGAAGAAAATAAATGATTTTATGTAAAATTAGGTCCTTTTTATAAATTTTAAAACATTATTTTAATAGTAAACAATAGTAATTTGGAATTATTTTCTACATCAGTTTTGCTTTTATTTGCTTTTATTTTTTTTTTAGAAGAGGCCCGGCCTCCTGTGCTTCCTCGTCAACCGGCGCTGATATATATATATAATATATTATATAGTATATATATATATATATATATATTATATTATTATATATATTATATATATCTATATATAATATAATATTTATTATATATATATTATATATATATATATATATTATATATATTATATAATATATAATATATTTCTGGCCTCTTGCCAAAAAACATCTCAAATATCTTCTGTAAATCTGCTTTCCCTCTTATCCGTTCTGACGGTACTGTTGCTAACACACACTTCTGAAAAAGGCTAATTTCTCTTTGGTCTTCTTTTTTTCATCTAATTCCACCTTGACAGGTTCCGGCTCCCTCCTCCTGCTCCATCCTCTCTCAAGGTTCCAATGTCTCTACCTGTCATTTACTCATGATCGAGTACATGAGATACTGAAATTATGGACGTCCGAAAGGCCAGTGGCCAGATGGCATCCTCCTCGTGTTTTTGGGAGTGTGCTTCTGAGCTGTCTCCTGTCCTTGTTCACTCTACTCCTATGCTTCCCTTATATTTTTCTCAATGCTGGAAAGCGCGCTTTTATTCGCCAATCCAAAAAAAGGTGCCGCTCTTGATCCTTCCTAACTATCGACCTATTGCCTTAAGCTTGTATTCTATCTAAGTCTTTGAAACCCTTCTCCTCATTTCCTTGATCACATAGAATCTCATTCCTTCTTTCAGAT
>JABUQX010135051.1:0-60329 GCA_015478945.1 Trachelipus rathkii | reverse complement strand
TAATTAGTACGAACTCGTCGCAATCAGAAAAACCACCCTAGAGCTTCAAACGGCACATGCGACGGAAGCTCACTATGGTAAATCGTCCAGTGTAGGGTTCATCCCCTGGCCCAGGGGGCCACACAACCATAACCCCTTACAACACCCCGCCATTCTCTCCTATCATTCACCTTTCTTCTCGCCCTCTGCCAAACTCACATTCCGTTCCTTCAGACATTCCTTTTACTGACTAATCCACTTTTCCTTTCCAGCCGGTCGGTCCCAACACACTCACCACATACATCCGCTTAACAACCGACTATCATTCATTACTTTCCACATGACCCAAACCTCTCAAGATTACTTTCTATTCTCGTTACCCCTTTCTGTCACACCACACAACGGCTCTAATACGTTCATAAAAGAAAATAATAATAGAAAAATAAAAAACAAAAAGGAAAGAGGATCAAAGACACAAAATATTATAGACAAAATAAAACGAATGAACGGCGGCTCTCGCAGGACGACACATCCAAGTGTCTGTGCCCCCTCTCGACGACACACGAGGGACCCACTTCCTGAGGGCCGATAAAAATACAGGCGAACTCCTAGCAGCACACAAGAATTGCGGCTAGACCGTGTTAGCAAACCTAACGACAGGGAAAATCCCTAAACGAAAGGAATGAGGAACAAGGCTGAGATGGTAAATCTTATACAAGAGATGTTCAGTTCCTAAGAGAAGTCAAAAATGCGAGTCACTACGAAAATTGATATGATTCCGATAAGATTGTGAATGGCGATGCTGAAGAGGGATAGTTAGCACCGTCAGGACAAAGAACTGCTTCGAAGGGCGGAGATGCTTTACGCCAATCCACCAAAGAGCCCCATGACGACAGGACGAGGACAACTGGAGAGCAAAATGCAGGGGGGGGAACCCCGCGACATAAGAAATTCCCATGGTGAGATTTGTGATGACCAAGACGGGGCAATCGAGCGCAGGACCACCTCCAGGAGGCGACTCTTCCTACAGATGAAGACCACCGGCCAGACGGGTTTTTACATTCCGAAGTGGCGCCACGAGGCATCCTCCGCCCCAACATGACTGCCAGCCAGAGAGGAAGCCCAGACGCAAAGAGATGGAGAAAATCTGTAGCAGGGAAATGGCCCAGGCGCACAGAAGGAAGAAGGTAACGGGCACTCGACACGTGTGTGCACCCGGCGTTTGGCTTCCCATCGTCCCGTTGCGTTGCAGAACAACCCACATGGAGGGAACCAAACAGAACTCAATGTGTGGTGCTGCCGCTGTAACAAGTAGAGGACTGTTGATGGCACAGACCAACGGGTTTACGGTTGACCGTTCAAGCAACGGACTGGAGAGCGCTCCGAGATTCCGAAAAGATGGTATAATTATCCCCCCCCGCGGGCGAAGGTACTGATCCTGTTCACCGCCAAGGACATTGCTATTAGTTCAGCTGAAAAAAACAGACAACATAGGGGTGGAAGGGTATGGGATACAGTGATGTCCGAAAACACAGCTGAAGCTCCCTACCCCTTTCTCCGTTTTTGAACATCGGTGTAAACACTATAGAGTCCTATGGAGAATCCGCGTAATACAAAGGAATCCCCTCAACAGCACCGGCGTTGTGCCTGCCACTTCATTACAAGACTGGATCCCACTGCCAGAAGCAGGAGGCGAGAGACCCACTGTGAACTTGTAGAGTAAAATTCAAAATTGCATGACGCCTCACGTGAGGGAAGGTCGAGAAAAGCGAAGATGAATAACAACCCCAGCAAATGGCCAATAAGAAGGGTTATGACGGACACGTTCTATTATAGGTGTCAAGGCCGACGAGTAGGAACCTGAAGACGAAATTTTGGAAAACCAAAAGGGCTAGCACATGAGCTGCTCCTCGAGCAGGATAGGGCATTCACCCCGGCCTCCACCTCCAGCTTCCCTCGGACGAGAACTGAATGCACCCGTGGCAATTCTCAGACCTTCAGCCTGAATGGGGTCAAGAAGGCGGGAGTGGACTGGAAGGCGCCCAATAAATGGCACAACCATCATAGTCCAGTTTAGCCAGCGACCAGCATGATGTAAAGGTGGAGCATGGTTTTTCTGTCCGCACCCCAAGCCTTGGAGGGGAGGTGCCGTAAGAGATCCAAGGAACGGCGGCAATTAACTTTGAGGAGAGTAATATGAGAAAGGTACGTGAGGCGCTCATCGAGCAACAGGCCCAGGAACCGCACCCTCGGCTCCACACGGATAGGGGAGCCATAGAGACGTAACATTGGAGGCAATGTAGGCGACCCCTACGACGAGGATTTTTCCGGAAAAGCACGGCTGTAGTTTTCGACGTGGAGAATGTAAAGCCACGCGCACAGCACCAGGAGGAAACCCTATCGATGGCAACCTGAAGCTGACGTTCCATACAAGGAAGTTTACTCCAGAGTGGTACAGGGAAAGAGCTGTCAACCCATAGATGGAGCCAGCGCACCTGACTCGAATGGAACGACAAACACCATTGATAACCAATAGCAAAAAGCAAACCACGCTCCAGTTTACACTGCCCTGCCACCCTTCTCCAGGACAAAACGCCCGACAGCGTGCACCACGACGACCTGAAAACGAACGATCCGACATCAACAACTGAAGGAATAGGGGAAGGTGCCCCCTAAGTCCAAGAGTGGAGGCTCCGCAAAACCCCCAATCTCCACGTGCTATATACGCCTTTTCGAAGTCAAAGAAAACGGCCAGGGTCAATTTGTTGGAAGCAAATGACTCACGAATGTCGTGATCCAACCGAAGAAGAGGATCCTGGGTCGAGCGATGGCGACGAAAAAATTGGTAGTCGGAAAATGCATGGAGGTGCTCCAACGTGGGAACAAGACGGAAAACCACCAATCTCTCCATGGAGCTTACATGTATTGCAGGTGCAATGAAATAGGGCGATGGTATCGGAAGAAGTCGGATCCTTACTGCAGCGTTTGCCACGTGGGGAAGCACACAACAGCCGACCAGGAGAAGACCCCACTCCACCCACTATTCTATTGTATAAGCCGCAGAAGGAAGCCAGCTGGCAGAATGGTGCTAAATTATATTCTGTATATTGAAAGGAATCTCTCGTATGGCCAGCGCTTCATCCCGCAAAGCTTGTGGCGTCCAGGAACTCGGCCCTGGTGAATTAGCCGGTGTTATGGGAAGGCTGTCCAGCGGAACAGATAAAAAATCCAGGAAACTCCACCGCAAGCGACAGAAGAAAAGGTTCAGGATAACGGACAGCCATGTAAGCAGGACCCGCGAAGATGATAAGCCCAACTAGTCCCGACCACAACCCCGGAGCAGAGAATGACTATCAGAATGCGGGCCATAAAGAGGATATAGGCGGATCGGCCATATGTGTTTCGTAAAATTTTCGCACCTTTTTATGGATGATCGATACAGGCCGCTAGAAGAATTAACGGTGAAGCGTATGTCCGAAAATTCTGTTTCGCGTAACGGGCGATATAATACGCCGGAGCGGTGCCGCCAGCCTTAAACAGAATCAAGTTGAAGCGTGGAGTCTGTTTATACAGGCTTATAAAACTTACGCTTTCACGATTAGCCCGAGCACATTCATGGTTCCACCAGGGGGTTGTTGATTTCCGGTTCCCAGATGAACGGGGTATATGCGTTGCCGCCTGAAGGATAACCTCCTGAAGTAAGTGAAGGCATCCGCCGGCGACGGGAAACACGTTAGGTGCAGGAAAGATGGAAAAGTAAGTGGCCTGAGAAAGGAAACGACCAGTCTGCCCTGTCATGAGCGCCAGCCAGAATAAGTTGTAGCTGCGGACTGGCGGTCTGAAGGATATCACGAGTAGGGCGTAGTGGTCACAGACCACAGTAGAAAGACACCTTTCCGCACCCAAAAACGAATCGAAAGTGACGAGATGGGAAAAACAAACGAGACGTCAACCACAGAAGATCAGTGCCAGTATCGAAAAAACGTTTCACAAGTGGGAAGGCACCGTGTTGGTTGAACATCCAATGGAAAAATCGCTGCAAAATTACTCAACAACCAACCGGCATTGGGGGATCGTAACAGAGTCTCCCCACAAAGTATGGCGGAGGTTAAGTCTACCGAGGACCAACAGTGGGCGGTGGGAACACGGTGAAAAAATCGAAGAGGTGCCTTCTTGTGTTACGTATTTACAGCTGGCGCCAGGACACGAGCACAGCTGTAAGCGGGCGTCAAGATGATACGACCGCCACGCATGGCAGCGGAGAGAGAGTGGAATGGGAGTAAATGGGACAGACTCGTGAAACAGGGTCGCTGCCCCACCTCTGTCGGCTGGTTCCACGATTCAGGAAATAAAGGGCTCCCTGTACCTTGAAGGTTGCAAAAGGTCACGTCACGAAGTGCAATCCTGTAAACAAACAGCCAAGGGCTGATGATCAACAAGTAACTCTTCAGCTCTGCCGTAAATCGGCAATAGTACCGCGGCAGTTCCACTTGGATGAACCACGAGCCAATAGACGGGAAAATAATCAATCGTCAGGACATCCGTACACGAGTCCGAAGCTTTCGCGACGTGGCAGTCTTCTCAGGAGGTTAAAGGCGGAAGGTCCCCGTGACGCGTCGGACACCCACCGACAGAACCTCAAACCCCGGAGGGAGAAGAAGATCACGCAGCAGGGATTGTGTGTACCCCCTATTACCGAGAGGCGTTCCTGGGCACATCAGGGAAGGGCTCGCCAAAGAGGCGCGCCAAGTCCCACTCCACATTTCGAACATCCCTTCCCTCAGACGCACCCCGGCCGAGACTTCTTAGCATGACGGAAGGGGGACGCCGTCTTTCCAGGAGCGCCCTAACAAGGCGTGGGAAAGTGGTAAGAGTTTGACAAGTGGGAACGGTGTCGCGGGATGCAGATGGACGAGACACATCGGATGACAAGTGTTATGGACGCGTCAGCATTGAGAATCTCGAGAAGCGGGCCGCGACTCGAGTTAGAAGCCAGAGAAGCTCCGTCGACGGACCGAAGTCAAAAGGGGCTGGAGGGGAAGAGCAGGAAGGGAAGACCCTCCAATCCTCCTGCATCACCAGAGCCAACGTCACCCTCAACACACATCGAAGCGGAGCCACGTCACCCGAAGGAAGACTGCGGGCGGACGAGGTGTCAATCGATACCTCCTCGGACCTCCCCTTGGGCGGGACCCCAGTGTCAGCACGTGACACTCCCACGGAAGAATAGTAGTCTGAAGAGTCCATTGTGGCATCCGAAAAAGTTTCAGAATCACTTGAATAAAGGAGAAGCGAAGAGGGTTTAGGCGGCGTTAGTAACAGTAAATTATCAGAACAGCATGAGGCCGGACCACTAGGTCCGAGATCGGGCCAACGCGGTGTCAGCGGCGAGCCCGTTTAGTGCAGGACAGAGACAGGTCCCCCAGTACAAAAACGGGATCCTTCTGCTTCAAGAAGTCCGCGGCCCGATAAGCAAGCGAGTACGGATGTGTCCCGGGGAAGATCCGCCCCTGACGGACTCTCGCAACCGTAGAGGATTGGTGTTCCCGGTGAAACAGAAGTAGGGCGTTTCCGGGAGACTGTACAGGTAAGCTCCGATGAGGCACATGGACGTCTGCCATCGACCTCAGAAGCGGAAAACGTTATCGCAAAAATCAGATGTCCCCTTGGGAGCCATGGACCTCTACAAGGAGCAGGAGCATGAGAGAGCGTCGTATGTGTGGCGAGAGAACACGATTGGTCCGGCGACCCATTTCGGGAGAGTGCAGAGGACAATTGTTCAGAGCCACAGGAACCACCAAATCAGGTGATCCGATAACCGGCACGGAAGGCCAAACAGTCGAACGTGAAAGCGGAACAAGTTCCGGACACAACGCACGGGGGCGATGGGCAACGGTAGAGGCAACCACAGATGGAGTGGACGTTGCCGCAGCATAAGAAAGAGGAAGATGAGCCACCTTCTCCTTTGCCCGGCGGCAGCCCCATGACGGTCATACTTATGAATGGCGCACTGCTCCAGGATTTCCTTCTCCAAGGCAAAGAAGGGCAGTGGACAGAGGAGGCTGGGTGTAGGCCCTTGCAGTTAGGACAACATGGAGGATTTTTTGTCACAGTTCGGGTGGAGAGGATTTCCACATGTCGAACATATAATCTGGAAAGACCGACAATATTTCTGGGGGTGACCAAATTTATGGCTCTTTAAACATCTCGGGAAGGACACATAAGTCCGATCCATATGCATGGTAAAACCAAGTTTTACCTTGGATGGAGGGCAAGACACAGAGAAGGTAAGTAAAAGATGAGGGTTCGACGTGGAGGGGTTCTCCTTACGTGGATGGAACCGATAAACGTCGGTGATAGGCACGTGGTGATTTTGTAAATGAGTAACGATGTCAATCGAAGCATCGGAACAGAACTCTGGCGCATATATGGTACCCTTCGACGTGTTACGAACATCGTCAGGTTTAGAAAGACGGGAATCTTCCCCAGATGGGATAGGGAAGCAAGTACGTTGCTCTGGGTACGAGAGGGGGCGCGAACCGCACCTCATTGGCGTAGCCTGTGGCTCAGTAGTTTGAAGAGCAACTTCCAAATCATCACTAAGGATGAGCTGGCTTACAGAAGTCAGTGGACGAGACGACGTCGAATGTAAATAAAAACAAAGCGGGTAGGAAACAAGACCTGGGACCCCTCGAGGGGGGTCGGAGAAAGCGATCGCCGGAGTAGGTTTATTCTGGTTCTGGCGTTTAGAAATGGGACCCTGCTGACGCAGGGGATCTTGGGAAGACAAACGTAAAGACGGAGAGACAAGGGATTCTGAGAGGCTAAAACAGCCTCACCTGGTCTAGACGGGTAGTCCCGAAACGGACCGGAATCGAGGGCGATAGGGATGGGTGGTGGAGCCTAACCATTTCATCAACAAGGGGTTGAAGCCCCTGCTGGTCTTTGGACAAGGGCCAGGGAGACGGGCTGGGACCGCCAGATGTGATGCCGCCTTTCTGAAAAACGGTAAACTTTTTAGATTTTCTTCCCATGAAAAAATACTCCTGCCAAAAACATTCAGCACCGCAATAAATGAACATGAATAGAAACATAAATCCCGGCAGCGTAACGCAGAAACCGCGCCATCCCACAGGCCCAGAGCAAACCCCACCCAGTAGGTGGGCCAATGGTGTTGCCTCGGCGAAGCCCGCCCGCGGAACTCCGCGTCCAGTTCCAAAGATGAAAAATAAAAGCCGTGCACCACACACGGATAAGACGCGAAGCCAAGATTATGCGCCCAAGTGCAGACATCCTCCTCGGTTAGGCGAGGGTTCGGACCCCCCTAACAAGTAGGCGGCCCGGAGAAAGGCAAGAAAACCCGGTTTTACCTGCACCCTCACCCACGTAGGAAGGAGGGCAAATTGGACATAATGACACCACACAGAGACAACAGCCCGGTAGCCACCAGGAAGCAGGAGAATGGGGAGACTCCCAGAAGAGAGAGACCAGGATACGTCAAAGATTACGTACAGAACAACGGAGAAGGACATAAACTGAGGAAGGGAAGGGAAGGGAACGGAATAATAATAATAAGATAAGAATAAAATAAAAAGCAACAAAAAATAAAAATAAAAATTAATAAAAAAGAAAAAACAAAAGGATAAAAAAGAAAAACAATAATACATAAACATAAATGAAAGGAGGGAACACAAAAAGGGGGAAAAATTCAACGAAAAAACAAAAAACGTACAACCACTTCGCAGATACCATTCGAAAAAGGTATATCTGAAGCCCCCCCCGCCCCCGACAAGGTGGGGTACCGTTAACGGGAGGGGGGAGATTAATTTTTTTTTTTTGTGTTTCTCGAGGGCATGTAAAGGAATCCCCACAGCACACAAGAATGCGCTAACCGTGGTAGCAAACTAACGACAGGGGGAAATCCCTAACGAAACGGAAAAAGGACATGCTGAGATGGTTAGATCGTGTATAAGATATTCAGTTCCAATAGGAAGGCAAAAAATGCGATCACTACGAAATAAGATGATTCGGATAAGATGTGCTGAACGGCATGCGGAAAGAGGATAGTTAGCACATCAGGCAAAGAATTTGCTCCGAAGGTCGAGATGGCAACGCATCCACAAAGAGAGGAACGACAGTGAAGGACAACTGGAGGAGCAAAAATTGGCAGGTCGGGGGAACCCCCCGCGACATAAGAAACCCATGGGTGAGATTGTATGACCAAGACGCCCCGCACAGTGAATCGAGCGCAGGACCACCTCCAGGAGGCGACTCTTCTACAAGATGGAGATCATCGTCCAATGGACGGGTTTGACACTCCGAAGTTTGGCGCCACGAGCATTCCTCCGCCCAACATGACTGGCCAGCCAGAGAGGAAGCCCCGACGCAAAGAGATGAGAAATCTGTAGCAGGGAAATGGCCCACGCACAACAGTAGGAAAGGTAACGGGCACTCGGACACCCTGTGTGCAAGCCGCCCGTTGGCCTCCCATTCTGCCCGTTCCGTTGCCAGGAACACCCACATGGAGGAACCCACAGAACTCAATGTTGTGTGCTTGCGCATGGTAAAACACAGAAGGTATGAATGGCACAGACCAACGGGTTACGCGGTTGACCGTCAAGCAACGGACTGGAGAGCGCTCCGAGAATCCGAAAAGATGGTTTAATTACCCCCACGGGCGAAGTATCTATCTTCACGCCATGGACATACTAGTAGTCAGCTGAAAAACAGACAATAGGGCGAAGGGTTATGATTATCTTATAATGTCCGGAAACACAGCTGAAGCTCCACCCCTTCCTCTGTCTTTGACCATCGGTTGTAAACCGCTTATATCGCTATGGATCTCCGCGGTTATATGACAATATATTACCTCTCAACTAGCACTGGGTGCGCCCCGACTTATGGCAAATAGTCTGGATCCCACTATGAGCAGGAGGCTTATCTCTCATCTAGAACGAGTAGAGGTAAAATCAAATTGCATGACCGCTGAGGAAGATCTAGGAAAGCGAAGATGGAAGTAACAATCCCTATATATCTATATATATATTGTGACGAGACACGCGCGATTATAGGTGTCAAGCCGACGATTTATATTATTTCTACGGATGAACAGCGAGCACATGAGCTCGTCCCTCGCGCAGGGATAGGGGCCACCCCCGGCCCCACTCCAGGCTTTCCCCTCGAGAGGAACGGCAAATGGCCACCCGTGAAATGTCTCAGACCTTCATGCTGAATGGGGTCAAGGAGCGAGTAAGGGACGAAGGTCTTCCCCTAAATGGCACAACCATAGTGCCAGTTTAGCCCGCACCAGCATGATGCAAAGGTGGAGCATGTTTTTCTGTCCGCACCCTAAGTCTTGGAGGTGAGGTGCCGTAGGAGATCCAAAGAACGGCGGCAATTAGCCTTTGAGGAGAGTAATATGAGGGAAGGTACGTAAGGCGTCAACTCGAGGCAACAGACCCAGGACCGCACCCTCGGTCCACACGGATAGGGAGCCATAGAGAACCGAACGATGGAGGCAAATTGTAGGGCGACCCCTACGACGAGGATTTTTCCGGAAAAGACGGCCTGGCTGTAGTTTCGACGTGGAGAATGTAAAGCCAGGCAAAGCACCAGGAGGAAACCCTATCGATGACAACCTGAAGTGGACGTTCCATACAAGGAAGTTTTGCTTCAGAGATGTACAGGGCAAGATCGTTAAGAGATGGAGGCCAGCGCACTGACGGCGGGGGAGCGACAACACCATGAAACCAAGAGCGACGAAAAGCAACGCGCTCAGTACACTGCCGCGTGGCACCCCTTCGTCGCAGGACAAAACACCTCGAACAGCGGGCACACACAACCGGACCTGAAAACGAACGGTCCGCACATCCAACAACTGAAGGAATAGGGAAAGTTGCCCCCTAAGTCCCAAAGAGTGGAGGCTCCGCCAAAAACCCACCAACCTCCCACGCTATCATACGCCATTTCGAGGTCAAAAGACGACGGCCAGGGTCCATTTTGTTGGAAGCAAAGACTCACGAATGTCGTTGATCCAACCGAAGGAGAGGATCCGGGGTAAATGGCGACAAAAACCAAATTGGTAGTCGGAAAAATTGCATTGAGAGCCGCTCAAGCGTGGGAACAAGACGGGAGCCCACCAATGCTCTCCATGAGCGTTACATGTATTGCAGGCAATGAAATCAGGGCGAATGGTTATCGGAAGAAGTCGGAGCCTTCCCAGGTTTGAATGGGGACAATATATGCAGTAGACCAGACAGGAGGAAAGACCCCCCCACCCATTTTCTATTGTATAAGCCGAGAAGAGAAGGCATGGCAGATGGATGAGCATGGTCGAAGATTCTGAAGGATGCCGTCAGCGGCCAGGCGCTCCATCCCGCAAAAGCTTGAGGGCGGGTCTAGGAAACTCGGCCGCTGGGAAAGCCGTTGTATGGAAGGTGTCCTGTGCCAGCGAACAGAAAAATCAGGAAACTCCACCCAGCAAGCGACTAGAACGAAAAGGTTCAGGATAACGGGAGCCGCTGGGCAGGACGCGAAGTGATAACCCAACTCGTCTGCCACAACCCCGGGAGCAGAGATGACATTAGAAGTTTGCGGGCCATAAGCGAGGATAATAGGCGGATCAGCATGGGTTTTCGGGAAATTTTTCGCACCTTTTATGGACCGATATATAGGCGTAGAAGAATAAACGGTGGAAGCGTATGTGCGAAAATACGTTTCGCGTATGGCGATTAGATACGGGGAGCGGGACGCCGAAGCCTTAAACAGAATCAAGTTGGAAGTGTGGGAGTTCATACAGCTTATACAACTTACGCTTTCACGATAAGCCCGAGCACATTCCTGGTTCCCGGGGTTGTTGATATTCGGGTCCCAGATGAACGGGATATTATATGCTCCGTTGCCGCCTGAAGGATAACTTCCTGAAAGTAAGTGAGGCATCCGCCGGCGACGGAACACGTTAGTTGCAGGAAAGATGGAAAATGAAGTGGACCTGATGAAAGGAAACCAGTCTGCCCTTCATAGCGGCCGAGCCAAGAGATAAGGTGGTAGCTGCGGACTGGGGCCGAAAGATGGTATCACGATAGGGTAGTGGTCACTACCACCAGAGAAAAAGACGACCTTGCCCACCCAAAACGATCTAAGAGCGAGATGGAACACACAGGAGCGTCAACACAGAAGAAGTGCCGTGTATACAAAACGTCAAAGTGGTAAGGGCCCGTATGAGACATCCCATGAAAGATCCTGCAAAATACTCAACAAACAACCGGCATTGGGACGTAACAGAGTCACCCCACAAAGGATGGCGAAGGTTAAAGTCACCGAGGACCAACATGGCGGTTGGGAGACACGTGAAAAATCGACGAGGTCTTTCTGGTATATTTACAGCTGGGCGCGAGGTACACTGAGCACACGTAAGCCGGCGCTCAAGATGGATACGAGCCGCCACGGCATGCAGCGGAGTAGGAGTGGAATGGGAGTAAATGGGACAGACTCGTGAAGCAGGGTCGCTGCTCCACTCTGTCGCTGGGTCCACGATTCAGGGAAATAAGGGGCTCTCTGCACCGTTGAGGTTGCAAAAGGTACGTCACGAAGTTGCAAACTCCTGTAAACAAACAGCCAAGGGCTGAATGATCGACAAGTAATCTCTCCAGCTCTTTGTAATTAGCAAAGTATCCGCGGCAGTTCCATTTAATGAAAACGTGCCATAAACGGGAAACAATCAATGGTCAAGACGATCCGTGACAATAGTCACGATGTTCTGGGATGTGGCAGTCTCCTCAGAGGGTAAAGGCGGAAGGTCCCGTGAGCCGCCGGACGACCCACCGACAGGAACCTCAAACCCCCGGAGGAGAGGAAGATCACGCAGCAGGGATATGTGTGACCCCCTGTTTACGAGAGAGGTTCCTGGGCACATCAGGAGAGGGCTCGCCAAAGAAGGCGCCAAGTCACACTCCACATTTCGAACATTCCCTCCCCTCAGACGCACCCCTGCCAGACTCTTAGCAAGCCGGGAAGGGGGGCGCGTCTCGCCAGGAGGCGCCCTAACAAGGCAGGGGAAGATGGAATGAGGATGACAAGAGGAAATGGTGTCGGCGGGAGTGAGATGGAGACACATCGGCATGAACAAGGTATGGAGTCACAGTTAAAACTCGCGAAGCGGTCGCGTGCCGAGAGGACTAAAGGCTCCGTCGACGGACCGAAGTCAAAGGGGGGTGGAGGGGAAGGGAAGAAGGGAAGACTCTTCCATCCTCCTGCATCCAACAGCAGCCAACCACCCTCAACACACATCGAAGCGACGCCACGTCTACCCGAAGGAAGACTGCGAGCGGGCGAGTGTCAATCGATACCTCCTCGGACCTCCCCTCTGGTGGGACAGTGTCAGCACGGGACCACCCCCACGCGAAGAACAGAGTAGTCCGAAGAGTCCATCGTGCATCCGAAAGTTTCAGAATCGCCGAATAGTGCAGAAGCGAAGCGGGCTTAAGCGGAAAGTAGTAAATATCAGAAACGGGCAGAGTCGGACCACTGCGTCCGAGATCGGCCCAACGCCGGGTTGTAAAAAGCGCGGCGGCTGTTTATGCAGGACAGAGACAGGTTCACCACGAAGTACAAACGGCGATCTTCTGCTTCAAGAAGTCCGCGGCCCGACAAGCAAGCGAGTACGGATGTCTGTCCCGGGAAGATTCCCGCCTGAGAATTCTCGCAACGTTACAGAGGGACTCGGGTGTTTTCCGGCGAGAAAACAGAAGCAGGCGTTTTCGGGAGACGGGTACAGGTAGGCTGCCGACGAAGGCACAAGGAACGGATTAGCCATCGACCTCAGAAGCGGAACTTATTGCCAGAGATCAGACCATCCCTTGGGAGCTGCTATGGACCTTCTACAAGAGAGGAGCGTGAGGAGAGCGCTCGGGTGTCTGCGAAGAACGGACGAGCGGTCGCGCAGATCATTTCGGGAGAGGTGGGGAGGACAATTGTAAAGAGCCACAGAAACCACCGGAAACAGGTTGATCCGGAACGGCACGGAAAGGCGAAGGTCGAACGTTGAAAGCGAACGAAGCCCCGGAGACATCGCACGGGGGCGATGAGCAACGGAGAGGCAACCGCAGATGGAGTGGACGCTGCCGCAGCATAGGAAAGAGGAAGATGAGCCAGCTTTTCCCTCGCCCGGCGGGTAGCCTCACGACGGTCATATTTGTGAATGGCCGCTCCAGGATTTCCTTCTCCAAAGCGAAAAAGGGCGCAGTGGAAAGAGGAGGCCGGGTGGGCCCCTTGCAGTTAGGACACATGGAGGCATTTTTGTCACAGTTCGGGTGGAGAGAACTTCCACATGTCGGACATATAGTCTGGGGAGACCGACAATATTTCTGGGGGGACAATTTATGGCACTTGAAACATCTTCTCTGGAAGGGCACATAATTCCGAACCGTGTGCATGGTAAAACCAAGTTTTACCTTAGATGGAGGGAAGGCACAGAGAAGGTAAGTAACAGACGAGGGTTCGTCGTTGAGGGTCTCCTACCCGTTGGAGGAACCGATAAACGTCGGTGATAGGCACGTTGGGAGCCTGTAAATGAGTGAGATGTACAATTGAACACCGGAACAGAACCGGCGCATACTTGGTACCCTCGACGTGTTACGGACATCAGCAGGCTTAGAAAGACGGGAATCTTCCCCAGATGGGATAGGGAAGCAAGGAAGTTGCTCTGGGTACGAGAGGCAGCACGAACTATGAGGGAACCGTTCCTCATTGGCGTAGTCTGTGGCTCAGTAGTTCGGAGAGCAGCTTTCCAAAGCAACACTAAGGATGAGCTGGCTCACAGAAGTCAGTGGACGAGATGACGTTGAATTAAATAAAAAGTAAAGCGGGTAGAATATAGGAACAAGACCGGCCCCTGGAGGGGGGGCGGCGAACGTGATCGTCGGCGTTGGTTTATACTGGGCGTTAGAATGGAACCCCGCTGACGCAGGCTCCTGGAATGGCAAACGGAAAGACGGAGAGACAAGGGTATTCTGAGAGCGCCACAACAGCCTCACCTGTCTAGACGGCAGTCCCTGAAACGGGACCGGAATCGAGGGCGATGGGTGGGTGGTGGAATACCAACCATTTCATCAACAAGGGCGGTTCAAGCCCCTGCTGGGCGCAGGCCTGGGAACGGCCAGGAAGGGGACGGGTTGGCCCCGACAAATGGTGATTGCCGCCTTTCTGGAAAACGTTAAATTTTTAGTTTTCCCATGAAAAATACTCTTGCAAAACATCAGCACCGCAAAAATAAACACAAATCCAATACACAAATGAGAATAGAAAATAAATCCCGGCAGCGAATTGCAGCAACCCACGCCCCCACCACAGGCCTTAGAGGCTACGATACCTCCCCCCAAGAAACCCCACCCCGTAGGGTGGCCATGGGGTGGCCTCGGGAAGCCCCCCGGAACTCCCGCGTCCAGTCCAAAAGATGGAAAATAAAAGCCGTTCACCACACGGATAAGACGCGAAGCGCAAGATTATTGCGCCCAAGTGGCAGGACAGGCCTCCCTCACAGGTAGGCAAGGTTCGGGACCAACCTACAATAGGCGCCCGGAGAAAGGCAACAAAAACCGGTTTTTTAAACCTGTACTCCTCACCCACGTAATAAGTAGGGCAAGATGGCCCATACAACTCTTCCAGACACAACCAGCCCGGTAGCCACCCGTGGCAGGTGATGTAAGACTCTCAGAAGAGAGAGATCAGGCATCGTAAGGTAGTACGTACAGAAAATGGAGGAGAAGGGACAAACTGAGAAGGAAGGCTAAGGGAACGAATAATAATAATACGATAATAATAATAATAATAATAATAATAATAATAATAATTAATAATAAGAAAGCAACAAAAAAAAAAAATAATTAATAATAATAATAATAAATAATAATAATAATAATAAAATAATATAATAATAATAATAAAAACAAAGAACATAAAAGAAGGAGGGTAACCCACCAAAAGGGCGAAAAATCAACGAAAACAAAAAACGTAACAAACCACTTCGCAGATACCATTCGGAAAAGGTATCTGAGCCCCCCCCCCCCCCCCAAGGTGGGGGTGCGTTAAACGGGGGGGAATATAAAAAAAAAATAAAAATAATCTAATAATATAATAATAATAATAATAATAATAATAATAATAATAATAATAATAATAATAATAATAACAGCAAAATAAATATTTTCATCTTTATTTGAAAAACGTATAAATGGTTAACAATTAGCTATCACAGTATTTTTCAATTACTAAAAAATGCTGCAAAAGATAAAAACAAATAATTTTAAATAAAAATAAAAAATTAAAGTAATCTACTAATTTCTCTTATAATAATAATAAGAGCTTTTAACAATTATTTGGATTAACAAACCAGAGAATGAACTATAAGGAAGCGATTGAGTATAAAACTAATTAACAAACGAAATAATTAACTAGTATGCCAGGATCACTTGAAGCAAATTCATTCATATATTACAACTACTAAAATCTTTTTATATATATATATATATATATAATATATATTTATATCTAATATATATATTTCCTCTTAAATATATCTTATCTAATTTCTATATATTTATATTTATCTATCTTTGAAATATATAATATATAATATATAGTAAAATATATATATATATTATAATATATAATATATATACTATAATATATATATATATATATATATATAATATAATATATATATAAATATATATATATATATATATATATAATATATTATATATAATATATATATATAATATATATATATATATATATATATATATAAATATATATATACTATATATATATATTATATATATAATATAGTATTATAACTCACCTTCTCTCCCTAAGACTGGGGGTAGTGTTAGGTTTGCGTGACTTGCACCGGAAACAGAAAGTAGTAGAAGAATATGACAAAAGTCGAAAAGAAGCCCAGTCTTACCTCCCCCTTTATACCTTTATAGTGAGCACGTGTAAGCATAAATGGAGTCGCAAGTGATTGTGTTAACATTAATAGCGGGTATGAGCGCAGGGATGTTTAGTCTCCGTTGATTTTCAATTTGTAGTATGGATGGGGTTATGAGAAGAATTAGAGGTGGTGGTGGCCGGGGAGGGTATTAGAATGATAGAGAATGGAAGAGAATGGAGGGTGCCCTACCTATTATATGCGGTCGATTTGGTTTTGTGTGGCGAATCTGAAGAGAGTTTGAGAGGATTGGTAGAGAGATTTGGCAGGGTGTGTAACGAAAGGACGGGTTTGAAAGTAAAACGTAGATAAGAGTAAAGGATATGGAGAGTGAGAATGTCCTGCAGTGTGAAGTTATAGTTAGTGGTTGAGCAGCGGGAACAAGTGTCTGACCTTAAATATTTATATATGCTGTATGAAAAGGGAACGGATGAATGCAGAATGTAGTCCGAAAAGTTGTGAATGGCAGGAAGGTGGCTGGTGCAATTAAATCACTGGTGGATGTGAGGAAAGAGGTAAATGAGAGAATAAGTGAAAGTACGTTGAGATGTTTTGATCATGTGAAAGGATGGATGATAGTCAGTTGGTTAATCGGGATGTATAGTGGTGGGTGTGCTGGGAATCGACGGGTTGGGACAGAAGAAAACGTGGATAGAGTCAGTAAAGTAAAGGAATGCCTGGAGGGAGAAATGCGAGTTTGGCAGAGTAAGAAGAAAGGCTGCACCAATAGGAAGGAATGAATGCGGTTTTGTAAGGGGTATGAGGTATGGTTGTGGCCATCTGGGCCCAATTGGATGGAATCCCAATTGACGAGGTGCCATATTGAGGGTCCGTCGCGGTTCCGTGAAGCTCTAGGGTGGATTTTCTGGCTACGACGAGTTCTCACTAAAACGTATAAAGGGGGCGGTAAGGCTAGCTTTCTTTTCGACTTCGTTATATTCTTCTTGTTCTGTCTCCGGTGAATGTTGACGCACCTTACCCCAGCCTTTGGGGAGAGAAGTGCATAATGATATATATATATTATTATATATATATATATATATATAATATATATATATATATATATAATATATTATACGATATATATTAAATAAAATGAACTAAAAAAGGTCATGTTTCTAGTTTTATATATATATATTATATATATAAATATATTATATATATATATAATATATTATTTAATATAATAATATATATACATATATATATAATAAAATAATATATAATATATATATAATATATATAATATATATATATTATAAAGTGAATGTACCAATTCATATTTCATGTTTTATATATATATATTATAATATATATTATATATTATAATATATATATATATATATATATAATAATATATATATATATATATATATATATATATATATATATATATATATATATATATATATATAGTATATATAAAGTGAATTAAATTACAGTTCCTGTCTTCTATGTTATAATTGATAAATTGTATTTAAATTAACTAAAATATTTAACACAACTACGATTCAGTTTCTAACTTTATTTTCTTTAAGTCTTCGAAATATTCTTTAATTGCTTGTAATTGTTTTGTTCCAAGCCAAATGTGAGGTCGTTTTTCAGAGATAAACTCAACGGCTCTATCTGGCTCAAAGTCGTATTTCTGAAAAAAATAAAAAGGATGCCACTAACAAAAAATACTAAACGATCTACTTCAATATTGACATTAAGCATAATTTAAATATTCTTTAATAACAAAATACACCATGAAGAATTAAATCTTGTGCATGATGCTCAAGATTTTTCCTGGTAATGAAAGGTTTTCAAGAATTCTACAATTCTGAATAACGGACAGACAAAAATTCCTCATGGATGATATGTTCATAACTAGCACTTTGCAAATAAAGTTGGTACTGAGGTTCAATTCCCATGACTTAGTTACCGATGAAACAAAGGCTGCGACAGAAACTAGAGATGGTCAAAGTTGTTCACAATTCCGAATTACTCACTAACAAGGGTTATGAAAAAACTAGATTGCTTTTGTATTCTTTCTTTTATATTTGAACACACATACTTTGAAAAAAAAGTAATGAAATCATATTAAAAGATGTCAGATTCGCAAGATTATGCTGAGAAACGTCAGCAGTATATTTCCATAGTCTTGTGAATGTGGCATCTTTTCCTAGGATTTAGTTATTTTTTCCTTTCAAATTATGGCGTTCGAAAAATAAAATAAACAATGCAAAAGTAATCTTTTTTTTATAATCTTTGTGTGTGTGCAATTCGGAGTTGCGAACATCTTTGCTCATCTCTAATAGAAACTCTTCAAAAAAAATTAGTATACGCGAATGGTGTATACACAAGCTTTATTATGCTGGTAAATTTTCACAGAAAGCTTAAGTTTGAGAGAAATGAGACGAAATAAATCTTAAAACAAAAGTATTTAAGTTCATATTTCTCACAAAAAAAAAATTCCTTCTGTCTACAAGATTCCCTCAAAATCATAAATTTCTTCTCAACCATTCAACAGTGAGGACTTGTCTTAAATTGCAAGCAATGAGGGCTTAAGTGGGATAGCTTTTGATAGGCTCATGTAGCCTCTTACTGGCTATTTTTCTTAAAATTCTTTTTCATTTTATATATTAGTTCAATAAAATTCTACATTTATTTACTATATATTTCTGTTTAAAAGAATGCACATAATTTTCAAATTTTCGAGAACAATGTTAAATATGCTATGTAGCTAATTACATTTGCAAAAATAAAACAACAAACCTTTTAATAATTTTTAACTTTTCAACTTAAACATCTTTCAAAATTATTCAAAATGTTAACCTTTTTGGAGAGAAATGAATACACAGTATATTTTTCTAACAATGGTCAATGCTTAAATTTTAATGCAATTACCACAATGCTTTATTTCTTAATTTTATTAATAGAAGGGAATGTTTTGCTGATTAAATGTAATTATAAATGTTAAATGCTTAGAATTACGTTAATAATAATAATAATTATGTGGGGAAGAAAGAATTCCCATACGTATTCTCTGCACGTTGGAAAAGCCGACAAAAAGAGATATCACTGTGACGGGGGGGTGGGATTTCCTCGCTGTATGTCCTGCGTGTTGTAGAAGGCGACAAAAAGTGCCTTGGTAGCCTGAGTTGGGAGCCCCGATATCACCTATTAATGCTCTAAGAATACTCATGCATACCACGGACCTGGTCGTGATCGCTGTAAGAGGTCTTGTGTCTATTGGCGAAACTATGTGAAAAGTTTGGGTACATGTGAATGAATTAGAGGAATACTACGGCGCGCCGCTCACAGCCTCTTCCTTTGTCATACACTACTTGGTTCGCGAAACTGGACGCCGCCCGGCGAGCATAGATGGAGAAGAAGGGTGAGGTGATTGGTGTATTTAAAAATAGTGAATTTGATTTGCTTGTCGTAACTGAAACAAAGATAAAAAGAAGTAGTGAGAATGAGTGGTGTGGGGGTGAAGTGTGTATGCTGGAGTGGAGAGGTATGAGAAGGTGAAAGGAGTTGGGTTCTTATGAGTGATCTGTAGCATAGAGCTATGATGGAGTGTGTGTGGTGTTATGAGTGATATGTTAGCATAGAGCTATGATGGAGTGTGTGTATGTTATTGATTGATCTGTAGCATATAGCTATGATGGAGTGTGTGTGTTATGAGTGATCTGTAGCATAGAGCTGTGTGTGTGTGTGTGTGCGTGTGCGCGTGTGTGCGCGCGCGCGAATCAGTTTTGTGATAGCTTATATTATGGCTCTATATGCGAATCATAGACTACCAATGTAATCTCTCCTCGACGCTCTATCGTAGTAAAAATCCTCTCTTTATCTATACAGGAAAAATATTTCGTGTTAGAAACAAAGTATGATCTTTTGGCTTTGGGAAAATGATCATGTGTGCGTGTGTGAATACTAGGATATTAATGATTAAATTTAGGTTTGAAGGATAAGATGTGTGTGGTGACAGTATATGGTTCATCTGAGGGAGATATTGAGGAATGATCTGAATGATGTTTTGGACTGGGTGAGTGGAGGCTACAGAGTGGTTGCGATGGGCGGATAGGTGATGGAAAGAAGGATGGGATAACAGATGCCTTTAGGGTAGCAGAAGAGAATGAGAATGGTAAGGTGATTGCTTTTTGTATAGTGAGAAATTTGCGTAGTAATACATTTTTTGAACATAAGATTATTTATTAGTATACAAGAGTGAGAAAGGAAAGAGATGGTGTTGAAGTGAAAGTTATGACTGATTTTATGTTGGTGAAGAAGATGCTGAAGTATGTGGTGGATTTAAAATCAGTGAGAGGATTGACGATGGGAATATAAGATCATTATGTTGTTTCATGTAAGATTAAGATAGAGACCAAAAAAAAGTGGATTGGGTCAGTAATAGAGTCTTTGAAGGAAAGGAATGTGAGTTTGGCTCAAGCGAGAGGAATGAATGACATGGTTTTGTGAGGGGGCCATGGTTGTGGGAATGAATCCCGACACTGGAGAGATACCACAGTGGGGGTCTGTCGGGGTGGATGTTGGCAGTGACGAGCTCGCAATTAAGGGTATGAGGGGTTGATATAGAGGAAGCTTTCTTGGTCGACTTAGGTCATGTTCTTTTCTTAATTATTCAGTTTTCGGTGAAAAAGGTCTATGGGGAACCGAGGGGTGGCTAATAGATAAAAAGATAAATAAATTAAAAAAAAAACAAAAACAAAAAAACAGAGTGGTATTCCCTATGATCAGCTTAAAATCTGCTACTTTAATTTAGATTAATTATAACAAAGGTGTCAAAGCTTGCAAATGATGCAAAGTTAGTTACAGTGACTGAAACTTCTGATGAGCTTTCGTGACTCAATGTAAGGGAGATGAAAATTAATTCAAATGGTTCATAATACTTAAAGATTTCCTTATGGTGTGAACGGGAATAATTAATAATGATGAACGAGCACGAAAAGAAAGCTTGGAAGTTATTAGAAATTTGAAACCACTTATTCAAACAGTGGTGAATATAGGATAAAAAACCAGACTGCTGAGTCCGAGTTGGAGTGAATTTTTTTTTCCTTTTTTTTTTAATTGGATGGAGCTTAAGCTGAGAATTTTTTTTTTTTTTTTTTTCCGGGAATGAGCAGAAACAGATTTTTATTACCTATAAAATAAGAGGGTCAGGAGCCGGAGTCTCGCAATTTAAAATGGCGTAGTATGAGTCAGTTATTTTCAAATGATGAAGCCAGAGATAGTTGGAGCAAACAAAAAAAAATTTAATAGCTCTGCTAAAAAACAGGGAGTTTAGAAGCAAAAGGAAACAAAATCTTTATTTTAATTATATATAATATATATATATATATATAATTATAGTATATATATATATTATATATATATATATATATAATAAATAAAATTTTTATATAATATATATATATATATATATATATATATATATATTTATAATATATATATATATAATATATATATAATATATATATATTATATATATAGTTATATACATTTTAACGGGCTTTATCCCCTATGCAGGGGGGTAACACGGGGACCACGGGAAATCGAACTTTAAGCGGCCCGGCTATCCCAAACCAGCGCCAACAACGTGTTCGCAGTCGAGTTTTAATTCTTGCCCCAGGTAGATAAAACTCCAACTGCTTACGCGTAGGATTTGACCCAGCTATCTCTCGTATGAGAGTCGGCGATTCAACCTCCTGCGCCACGAGCGTTACATATATAATATATAAATATATAATATATATAATATAATATACTATATATTATATATATATATATAATATTATATATATATATATATATATATAATATATAATATATATATATATATTCTATATCTTGTCTAATAATATCATATATATATCATCTTCACCCACCTTCTCTCCCCAAGACTGGGGGTAAGGTGTGTAGCATGCAATGGAAACAAGTAAAGTAGTAGGAAAGCAAATGACGCAAGTAGAAAGAAAGCCCCAGTTTACAGTCCCTTTATACACTTTAATGAGAACTCGCCGCATCCAGAAAAATCCACCCCAGAGCTTCAAGGGATCGCGAGGGACCCTCACTATGGCATTTCGTCAATGTAGGGTTCGTCCTTTAGCCCAGATGGGCCACAACAATACCCCATCCCCCCACAAAAACGCGCAATTCACTCCTATTATGCACCTTTCTTCTCGCCTCCACCAAACTCAAATTCCTCTCCTCCAGGCATTCCTTTACTGACTCAATCCACTTTTTCTTCAGTCTCCCAGCCGGTTGTTCCCAGCAACACTCACCCACTATTCACTTCTTTAACCAAGCTATATCCATCCTTTCCACACGACCAAACCAATCTCAATGTACTTTCATTGATTCTCTCATTTACCCCTTTCTTCACACCACACAACTCCTTAATGTGTTCATTCCTCAATTTATCAAATCTTCTCACACCTAACAGGCCCCTAAGATTGCCCATCTGAACAAATTGCACTTTAGATCTATACCTCTTATTCCAAACCATAGTTTCACTACTATACATCAACACAGGTAACAACATACTCTCATGTAAGACCCTAGCGCACTCAAGACTTAGTCCCTTTACATCCACCAAGGATTTAATTGCACCAGCCACCTTCCAACCGTTCAAAAATTTCCTACTACACTCTGAATCATCCGTTCCCTTTTCATCCAACATATATCCTAAGTATTCAAACTCAGACACTTGTTCCAGTTGCTACCATCCAGGATAACTTCACACCGAGGACTGTCCTCACTCACAACCATAACCTTACTCTTATCTTCGTTTACTTTCAAACCCCCTCCTTTTACACACCCTGCCAAATCACTCTACCAATCCTCTTAAACTCTCTTCAGATTCGCCACACAAAACCCAAATCATCCGCATATAATAATAATCTCTTCCATTCTCCATCATGCTAATACCTTCCTTGCCACCTCCACCTCTAATTCTTTCATAACCCCATCCATATACAAATTGAATAACCAAGGAGTCATAACACATCCATGCCTCACTCTGCTATTAATATTAAACCAATCATTTTCAACTCCATTAATTCTTACACACGTTTCACTATCGCCATACAAACATTTTTCCCCCCCCAGAAGCCTACGGCCAACAACATATATTACTAACACCTTCCCTATTAATCCTATCATACGCCTGTTGCAAATCCATAAAACCAAAATACAATTTATTCTTCTTCTCTCTCAATTCTCAATCATTTTTTTTCAATGTAAAGATTTGATCCACACATCCTCTCCCACTTCTAAAGGCACCTTGCTCTTCACCAATCAGTCCCTCAGTCACTTGACGCACTCGTTCGACCAAAATACCAGCATATATCTTCCCTACAACACTCAATAAGCTAATTCCCTTATAATACTTACAGTTACCCTTATATTTGGGTACTATTACTACTCTCCTCCAATCCCTCAGAACTATACGGTACCCTCCATAAACGCTTTGTTACACAAACTTCCAATCCACTCAATCACCATCTCGATTCCGTTCTTGATCATTTCACCAGTAATTTCATCTATACCTACAGATTTACAATTCTTCAACTTTCTCACTCTACGCATTACCTACTCCTCACTAATGACCCCATCCCCAAAATATCTATTACTTCTTGCACCATCAAACCCACACACATTCACTTATCACCTCTTCATTACTACCAATGTTATGCAGATTTTCGAAGTGTTCCCTCCACACTCTCCTCACATCCATTTCACAATTGTGAAAGCATCATCCCTATTCATTATTCTAAGCAGATTCCCCTTATTCTCCTTCTTAACTTTTCGTGCTTCCTTCCATTAGAGCTTCATATTCCCTTGTAAGTCATTCATCTTCCTTCCAAACTGTTAATTTACCTCTTTTTTCCTCCTATGTATACATCTTTTAGTATTCCTTTTTTCCTCCTTATATAATTCCAAACAACTTTCTTTTGAAACCTCATCATTGGCTTTTAGTACATTCAACCAAGCTCTTTTTTACTTTTAACCGTTGCCATCACCTCTTCATTTCACCACTCGCTGTTTAACATTCTTATTACTACTTCAGCATATCCATATACTTCTTTTGCACTACTAACAACCGTTTCCTTCATTTGCTTTCAGATTTGGTTCAGTTTCAACTGAATTTATTTGCAAGTGCTATTTTATTATATTATATATATATATATATATATATATATATATATATATATATACTATAATCATATATAATATATATATATAATTATATATATATATATATATATATAATATATATATATATATATATATATATATTATATATATATATAGGGAGAGTACACGCATACTCCAAGAGGTGAAATTACCTCCCCTTTTTAATGGTGCACTTTTCTCTTTTTCGGTCATATTCTTTACACACTCATCCTCCAGGCAACATATTACTGACCACCACTTATCCACATCCACATATCTTATACACATACTTAAAGTACCCCCCCCTTCTAGATAACACCTTACAGACATCCCACTACTACTCATATCCCTATGTGTTGGGGGAGAAAGAATTGCCCAATGTATGGTCCTGCGTGTTGTAGAAGGCGACTTAAGGGACGGTGGTAGTTGGGTTGGCTGCCTACTACCATCTATTTCTTTCCAGGAATGCTAATTTCAAGCCTTCGGAGAAGTCGTGATCGCCGTAAACGGCCTTCATCTTTCGGCGAATTGTATGAATCGTATGGGTACATGGAATTCAGAGGGAATAAATGTTGAGGAGGAAAAGGAGAGAGGTGATGGAGGTTTAGAAAGGGCAAATTTTATTTGCTCGCTGTGACTGAAACAAAAATGAAAGGGAACGGTGAAAATGAGTGGTGTTGGTGTGAATGTGTGTGTGTGTGTGGATAGGAATTGTGAGGGGGAGAGAAGGAGTTGCCAAATTTTGATGAGTGGACCTGGCGTACAGAGCTATGGTAGACTTTGTTGTGTGAGTCCTAGAATTCTTAAATGTTAAATTTAAGTTTTGAAAAAGTCAAGTATGTGTGGTTGTAACATATGTCCATCTGAGGGAATCGTTGAAGAGAGTACGATTTTTTGGAGATAATCTGAATGATGTTCTGGATGGGGTGAGTAAGAGCTTCAGATTGATAGTGTTGGGGACTGAATGTTGGATAGGGCATCAAAAAAGGGATGGCTAGAACAGGTGTTTTGGGTGTTCGGCGAGAAAATGAGAATGTTAAGGAAGGTGATTGATTTCTGTGAGAGAGAGGTATGGTGTAAGTAATACTTTCTTTAAACACAAGAGTATCCATAAAATACTAGAGTTGGTGTGTAGGTAGAGATGGTATCGAAGTGAAAAGTATGATTGATTTTTGTGTTTTGTTGAAGAAGGAGATGTTGAAGTATGTGTTTGGATGTTAAATCAGTGAGGGCGTTAGGAATGGGATTATCGGTCATATCTGTTCTATGTAAAATTAAAGTTAAGTGGGGGCTTGGATGGAGGTGAAGGTGATATGGAAGGAAGTAGGTAAAATTAAGAGTGAGAAGTTAGAGTGAAACAAGACCAATAGGATAAGTATGTAAGCAGCGCTCGCAATCTTAAATCGGTTGATGTGAACAAATCTGGGGGGCAAATGAAGAAGCAATTGTTAGTAGTGCAATGGAAGTATGGTACATCCCTAGTAGGAAGTAAGAATGTTAACAGTGAATAGTGGAATGAAGAGGTGATGAAAGCGGATTAAGGTAAAAAAGAAGCGTGGTTGAATGTGTACTAAAAGTAAATGATGAAGTCTTCAAAAGAAAGTGCTTGGAAATTATATAGGAGGAAAAAAGAAATACTAAAAGGTGCATCCGTAGGAGAAAAGAAGAGGTAAATAAACAGTTTGGAAGGAGGATGAATGGGACTTACAGGGCAATAGGAAGCTCTCTGGAAGGAAGCGCGAAAGGTTAAGAATGGAATGAGGGAACCTGCTTTAGAATAATGAATAGGATGGTGCTTTTGTAACAGATGAAATGAATGTGAGGGAGAGGAGTGTTGAAAGAACACTTCGAAAATCTGCATTAATGTAATGTAATGTAATGAAGAGGGGATAGTGAATGTGTGAGGGTTTGATGGTGCAAGAAGGAATAGGTATTTGGGGATGAGGTTATTAGCAAGGAGGGAGGTAATGGGTAGAGTGAGAGAAAGTTGAAGAATTGGTAAATCTGCAGGTATAGATTGAAATTCTGGTGAAATGATCAATGAACGGAGGCGAGATGGTGATTGATTGGATTGGAAGTTGGTAATAAAGCGTTTCATGGAGGTATAGTTTCAAGAGATTTGGAGGAGATCCAGTAATAGTACTTATATTAAGGTACTAAGCGGGATAAGGTACTGTTAGAAGAAATTATAGGGAAAAGTTTATGAGTGATGTTAGGGAAGGTATATGCTGGGATTTTGGTCGAAAGAAGTGCGTCGATGTGGACTGAAGGACTGATTTTGGTGAAGAACAAGGTGCGTTTTAGGAGTGGTAAGAGGATGTGTGGATCAAAAATCTTTACATTGAAACAAATGATTGAGAAAATGGAGTGAGAGGAAGAATAAATTTTATTTTAGGTTTGATGGATTTTCGCACAACAGGCGTATTATACTGTTAATAGGGGAAGCTCTTATGCAGGTGTTAGTGATATATGGTGTGATATAGGGCTCTGATGGAATCAAAAGTATGTATGACGAAATGTGAAGCGTGTAAGAATAAAGGTGTCAATGGTGATTGATTAGGTTAATAGCGGAGTGAGACAGGTGTTATGTCTCCTTGGTATTCAATTTGTATATGGATGGGCGTTATGAAAGAATTCGAGGTAGGAATGGCAGGAAATGGTGTTAGAATGATGGAGATATGTGATGGAGTGGAGGGTGCCCTACCTCTTATATATGCGAATGATTTGGTTTGTGTGGCGAATCTGAAGAGAGTTTGAGTGGATTGGTAGATAGATTTGGCAGAGTGTGTAAAAGAAGGGGTTTAAGTAAACCTGGATAAGAGTAAGGTTATGGTTGTGAGTGAGGACAGTTCTTAGTGTGAAGTTATGTTAGATGGTGAGCAGCTGAACAAGTGTCTGAGTTTTTAAATATTAGGATATATGTTGGATGAGAAGGGAACGGATGAATGCAGAGTGTAGCAGGAAGTTGTGAATGGCATGGAAGGTGGCTGGTGCAAATTAAATCGTTGGTGAATGTTAAAGGACTAAGTCTTGAGGTGCTAGGGTCTTACATGAGGGATGTTTACCTGTGTTATTGTATAGAGTGAGACTATGGTCTGGAATAAGAAGTATAGCTTCTAAAGTTCAAATGTGTTCAGTGAACAATCTTAGGGGTGTGCTTAGTGTGAGAAGAATTGATGTAAAATGAGGAATGGACGTATTAGAGAGTTGTGTGGTGTGAAGAAAGGGTAAATGAGGAATAAATGAAAGTTATGTTGGATGGTTTGGTCATGTTGGAAAGGCATGAATGGAAGTCGGTGGTTAAGCTGATGTATTACTGGCGAGTGTGTTGGGAGCCGCTGGGAGACCGAGGAAAAAGTGGATTGAGTCGGTAAACGAATGTTTGAAGGAGAAAATGTGAGTTTGTAGAGGCGAGAAGAGAAAGATGTATAACAGGAGTGAATTGCGGGGTTTGTGAGGGGGTATTGGTTGTGGCCCACCTGGGCCAAGATGAACCTTTACATTGATGATCTACCATAGTGAGGGCCATCGCGGCCCCATGAAGCTCTTAGGGTGGATTTTTTTGGACTGCGACGAGTTCTCACTATTAATGGTACAGAGGGGGCGGTAAGGGTGGGCTTTCTTTTCGACTTTGTTCATATTCTTCTTACTTCTTTTCTTTTCCGATGCATTGCTACGCACCTTACTCCCAATCTTCGTGAATAAAAAGGAAGATGAGAAGAAGAAGAAATATAGTGATATAAGATATATTAATGTAATATATATAATATTATATATATAGATTATATATATATATTATATATATATATTATATTATATATATATATATATATTATATATTATATATATATATTATATATATATATTGTATATATATATATATCTTTCTTTCTTTTCACCTTCCTCTTTGCCCAAGATTGGGGGTAAGGTGCTGTACAAGCATCGGAAAGAAGCAAGTAGGCCGACTTATTTTATTTTTTCAATTAGTTGATATTTGGTCGTTGTTCATGAGGAGTTGAGTGTGATTTGTGGTGTTTTGAAATTGAAGCTCGCTATGCTCGTCGAAGAGTATCTCTGCAATGATTTCTGTTGAATGAAAATTAGCGAGAGTGATGAGAGAACGAGAATTTTTCCACCCTCTATACGCACTGTCTCTAGCCTAATGGCCAGAGAACAAGTACGTTCGAACCATGGATTATGAGGAGAGAGAGATTTAATAGTCGGAAGAGGAAATAACTGCCTCATCCCATAACAACGATTACAGGCTCCCACCTTGTCGGCAGAAGCCCAAGCGTCACAGAGGAAAAGAAGTCATTCCAATTATAGTTAGCGTAGAAGCAGCCCAAAGCCCCCCAATCGCCCGATTGCAAAGCTGCAGAAAGAACCACAGGCGGGAGACCTGTGGAGAGAAAGTTATTAAAATTTAAGAATATAAGGTTGTGGTCAGATTTACCAATAGGAGCGAGGGGGTTGGATAATAAAAGAAGGACGAGTGGTGGAAACAATAGGTCAAGTGTGCTTCCAAGAATTGGTTGGGGACGCATCCGGGAATGGTGTGGTTCTTAATTAGTGCTCCAGATCGTCAGAATGCTAATTCGGCTTCCTCCCAACCAAATCAGTATGAGAGGAACCCAACCATTCAGTTGTTGGTGAGAGATGGACAAAACGTTCCGATACCCAAAAAGAAGAGACCCAAGCTCTCCCTAAACTACACGCATCAGGTATGTGGTGTACCATATTAATATTGAGGGATAGAGCATCGTCTAATACAGCAACAAACTCCCGCCGTAGAAGAGAGAGTCATGCATTAGTATCAAGACGACGGAACCCGCAGTGGATATATAAGTCTATGTAATCTCGGTTACAATGTAAGGTTCATGACACGACAACATGGAGCCAAGGTAGCAATCTCGGTTCTCCATAATCCTCTCTGCCTCGCCTATGACAGAAGAAGGCTCTCTGCGGCCTATTACTCGTCGCTTTCCATTAATCTGCAACAGACTATCCTACGCTCTTATCTCTAACCATCCTGCTAACCTACATACTCACGAAGCGTACCTAGTATTTTCTCTCCTACTCTTCTCATGCATCTTACTTACCCAGCGTAACTCTCCAATCTATCGAATACGGTTGTGCGTCTTCTACAGTGTCACAACTCTGCATTCGGCCTCGCAGTACGACCAAGCCGTCGGGGATCGCGTGTAATCATCCACAACACATCCCTCATCGATCTGGAGACAACTAATATACAGTCCCGCTACACATACACCGCATAATCCTTGATTCCCGCTATACACCTCATATATCTCCATCCTGGTGAAGGCTCTCGGCACACGAACCACTACTCAACATACGTTATACAGTCTCCTATACCTCATGTACACTTTTCCATCACACCACACAGCTACTTCTAGACCCCCTCTCGAGAGCTATTATTAATTACTATTTATCTACGAACCCTAGGTCATGCTTTCAAGAATTCTGTCCCAATTTCGCACTGAAGCAGACCTTTATGAACTTGTAGATCCTCACTTACGTGCTCATATGATTCCAAGACTATAGTACTCACTATCTCAGTTATCATACACAAGTAACCAAACATACACTCATGTAAAGTACTGGCTTAGCTACACTCAAGACTTAGTCCTTTATATTGCAGCGCAAACGAACCATATATAGCACCAGCAACCTTATCCTACCCATTCAACTTATACCTAATACGTACTCCTCGCAGGCCATCCGCTTCTCTCTCGATCACAACGACACTCACATCCGTAACTAATTAACAGACTCAAGACATCCATTGACTGGAGCGTCACCACGAAGACCGATCACTGGACCTCACGAATCAATTCGATAATGGCGAGTAAGTAGCGTAACACGTACGCAGGAAGCATGTACTTCACTCCACAATCCCAATACACAACAGCACTAATGAAGACATTAATCTACGGTTTACTTTCAAACTCCCTCCTTCTACAATCCTTACCGCTGCCAAACTCCTCCACCATATCCACTCTCTCAAACTCTCTTCTCAGACTCGCCACACAAGAACCAAATCTATCCGCATACAATAGGCTTAGGGAACCCCCACGTCCTCTCCCTTCTCCATCATTCCTTACTCATTTTCTCTTGCACATCCCAACTGCTCGAATTCGGGCCATTCATAACCCTAGTTCGCGATAATTATCCTCAGATAGACACGGAAGAGGTGCAAGACCATCTATAGCCCGTGGTAGCGTCTCAGTCTCCAGCTCCTTAATCTGGTAAAAACCGGACGTTGACATGCGACCAATTGAGGCCACGGCAGTTATATTCTTACACACGCTTCAACTTATCGTACATACCAATACCTGTTGTGTGTGTGAGCGCTTCCACTCTTCAAGACTTACCAACTTCATCGCAGGACACAAGAGTGACTGGAATCATTAATCCTGCCATAAAGCACTGTCGGCCTCGTAACTACGTATCCATACGCCACTGTTAGTAAATGCTCCATCAAATCTTAAATATAATTTTATTCTTCTTCTCCCTATTTTCTCCAATTCATTTGTCCGTGTCAATGTA
The DNA here is from genome assembly GCA_015478945.1 of Trachelipus rathkii. NCBI lineage: Eukaryota > Metazoa > Arthropoda > Malacostraca > Isopoda > Trachelipodidae > Trachelipus > Trachelipus rathkii. The sequence goes on along the minus strand of JABUQX010135051.1, from coordinate 29,611 downwards.
AAGAATCTTGATCCACACATCCCACCGCCATCACCAATCTTATCCACTTCCTAAAACGCACCTGTGCGTCTTCTTACCAATGCTAGTCCCTCAGTCACTGTCGACGCACTCTTTCGACCAAAAATACCAAGCATATACCTTCCCTACAAACACTCTCCAAACCTTATTCCCCTATAAATTTCTAACAGTTCCGGCCTTTTCTCACCTTACCCTTAATATACCAAGGGTTACTATTACCAGCTCTGTCTCCCTCCGAATCCCTTGAAAACTATACCCTCCATAAACGCTTTATTATGTACAACTTCCAAATCCAATCAATTCACCATCTCTCGCTCCGCTCTTGATCATTTCACTAGTAATTTCATCATATACCGCAGATTTACCATTCTCCAACTTTCTCACCCTACCCATTACCTCCTTCCTTACTAATAACCTCATCGCCCAAAATACCTATTCCCATTCTTGCGGACATATTCCCAAAAACCACACACAAGGGTTCATCTAAACCTCATCATACTCTGTTAATATTGTGCATGATTTTCGATAGGTGTGTCTTTCCACACTCCCCTCACATCCATTTCATCGTTTACAAAGAGCCACCATCCCTAGTTCAATGATTCTACAGCAGATATACACCCGGTTATTCTCATTCTTAAACCATTGCAGCGCTTCCTTCAGAAGAGCTTCCTATTCTATCCCCTTGTATGTCCTCATTCACCCTCCTTCCAGACTGTTCATTTACCTCTTTCTTCTTACCTACGTATAGCACCTTTTAGTATTGTCTTTTTTCTCTCCTTATATAATTCCAAGCATCTTTCTTTTGAAACTTCATCATTTGGCTTTTAGTACAGTTCAACCACGCTTCTTGTTTACCTTTAACCGCTTTCATCACCTCTTCATGGTCCAGCCATTCGCTCGTTAACATTCTTACCTGTGGCCTTACGTTTAGCCACCATCCACGAACACGTCCTATTGACAACTACTAACAATTGCTTCCTTCATTTGCCCCCAGATTTGGCTTCAGGTATCAATTGCTTCATTCAACGATTTACTAGCTAGCGCCTTACATCTTATCCTTATTCTTCTTGCATCACTTAACTTTTCACTCTATAATTTTTACCTACTTCCTTCGGTATCACCTCTCTTCGCATTCCAAGCCCCAACTAACTTAATTTAACATAAAACAAACAAAATAATGATCGGATAATCCCATTCCTAAACCCCTCACTGGATTTAACATCCAAACACATACACTTCAACATCTCCTTTTTCACCAACACCAAAATCAATCATACTTTTCACTTCGATACCATCTCTACCTAACCAACTTCTAGTATACTTATGGGATACTCTTGTGTTTAAAGAAGTTTTACTTCCACACATACCTCTCTCTTCACAGAATCAATCACTTTCGTACCATTCTCATTTTCTCCCCCCACCCAAAACCACCTGGTTATACATGCGCCTTTTTGATCACTATTCCAACCATTCAGGTGTTCCCCTAACGACTGAATCCAATCTGAAACTCCTACCTCACCCCATCCAGAACATCAGTTCAAAATTATCCCAAAAAGATTCGTACATACTCTTCACGTTCCCTCAGATGGAACCATTATCACGGACCACACACACCTTGACGATTTCAAACTAAATTTAACCATTAGAATTCTAGGACTCACGACGACAACAAAGTCTACTCATAGCTTGAGTAACCACAGGTACACTCATACAAATGCAACTCCTCTCTCCTCTATCGATTCTCATTCCTACAAACCGCCAACGCACAACATTTCACAATCACAACACACCTAATTTCAACCTTTTCCATTTCATCTTTGTTATCAGTCACAGCGAGCATTAATCAAATTGCCCTTTCTAAATACATCCATCACTCTCTCCTTCTCCTCAATGCATTATTCCAATCTGACGGATCCATGGTTATACCCATACGTATTCATACAAATTTCGCTGAAAGTTAGAAGGTCGTTTACGGCGATCACGACCATCTCCAAGGCATGCATTCAGCATTCCTAGCAAGAGATAGGTGGTAGTGGGCAGCCAACCCAACTACCAAAAAAAAAAAAAAATAGAGTATATAATAATATATATATTAGTATATATATATATTATAGGTAGTTCAGTAATATATATATAATATATATATATATATATATATCATATAAATATAGATATATATATATAATATATATATATATATAAACAGACCCTTAGATCTCATTTAATCTTTCACTAAGTTCTGCGTGTTCCTTTGTTTTCCCAAGCAAGGGGAAATGTTGCACAGATTTAAGATTGTTAGCAACCTTTGCCTTGGCTCAACCTGATCAAGATGTTCTAGGCACCAATGGGCATCGTTTCGACTACTGACAGGCGTGATCTTTTGTGCCACAGGAAGAAAGAGAAAGTAATTTTTGTATGAAGTGACAGGGTGTTCTGTTGTATATGCGGGCTGTGTTTCTGGTGAGGTGGGTAATGAGGTTTGTGTAATTCATGTCGTAAACTGTAATTAACTAGACATAATCTTCCACACCACAGTATAACATCTTCAAAAACACTCAACTCAAACCTTCGTCTGTCTTTAATATTCTTGGTGTTTCTTTTTCTCATGATCTTACTTGGAAGGATCAAATTATTTCTCTTCCTAAGCAAGCTTCTAAGAGGTTAGGTGTTCTGAGGCACCTTCAGAATATCCTCACGCCACCCCAGTTGCTTATCCTTTATAATACGGGTGTCGTTCTTCCCTGTATGGAGTATGCCTCACACATCTGAAGTGGTTCCACTCACACAGCTCCTTGAAAAGGTGGAGTAGTCTAGGTAGGGTTTTTCGTCTTACCAACTCTCCCGCTCTCACTATCTCTCTACAGTCTCTTTCTACCCGTCTGATTGTAGCATCACTCTCTCTATTCTATCGCTATTATAATGGACACTGCTCTACTGAACTCTCTAGTGGCATACCTCTTCCATTAAGAAGGGCTCGTGCGAACGCCTTTTTACAGTCTCATGCTTTCTCTATCCAACTCGCTAATCCCACTTTACTTTTGCTTCCTAAAATATTTCATCAACATTAATTTTTGTCAAAATCACAGAAAATGTCATTCTTGGGATGAAATTTAGGGGTAAAGCAATTTATTTAAAGTATGTAATTTTGTAGGAAGTTTCATCTATAACAATGATTTAATGTAAAAAAAATCTGAACTTTAATCTTGAAGACGGTTTTTTCTACATGATGTCTGAAAATGACATTGAAAAAATGGCCAAATTTAGAGTTCAATGGATCTGGTGGGCAAATATATAAAAGTTTGATATTTACACACTTTAAAAGTACTGAAACTATCATAAGTAACTGTGTGTAAAATATTGATTTGGCATCTCGAGTGGTTTAAGAGATACAGCCTTATAAATGTCATAAGAAATTTTTTTTATATATATTATGTTGGAATAATGATCCGTCGTAAAACATATTTTTCTGAGTAATTATAGTAATTATGCTTTAAAATATAATCAATCACCACAAGGAACCAATGAAATAAGTGCTAAAAAATGTCAGGCTTTCAGGTAAAAATTCTATTTTCGAAGGGAAATATTAAGGAAATTTGCAAAACTGAACTTTGGGACATATTTTCATTAATTTCATCTAATCTACATGAAATAAAACGCAAAAAGGATTACTTGACGAGTTCTAAAACTTCAATTTTGAGCGTTTTTCTGTCTGTAACCGTTATTTTTCTAGTGCCAATTGAGTGCTAACTACCAATATATTAAAAAAAAATATATATATTACTGAGAAATGTATTCCAAGAAAAAATGTTTAGGGTATCCCTCCTCTAGATATTAAAAAGGAAAGTTATTGGTTTGTTTGATTTTGATGGATGTTTTTGAAAAAAGTTGAAATATTTCATTTTGTAAACTTTATTTTTTTATTTTTTAGAAAAAAAATCGAAAAAGGAAACAAATGAATAGCCTTTTATTTCCTTTTGATGTTGTTTAGAATAGAAGAAGGATAAAACTAAAATTTTTACTTAAAATACATCATTCTGCGATAAATGTTTTTTAAATATTGGCAGGCTCAAAGTTTGACACTATAAAAAAAAACGGTTAGAGATAAAAAAAAATGCTCGAAATTTAAGTTTTAAAACTCGCCAAATAATCTTTTTCATATAGATCAGGTCAAAATTAATGACATTATGTCCAAATTTCACTTTCGCAAATTTCTCATCAGAAATCAAATTCTTCCCTGAAGGATTAGTGCATCTTAACACATTATTCAGTGATACCATGTAACCATGTGGTAATTGTTTATATTTTAAAGCATAACTAACACTATAATCACTCAGAAAAATATATATTATGACAAGTAATTAGTTCAATGTAATAGATATAAAAAATTAAATTTTTTATGAGGCTTTATCTCTAAAACAACACGGGTCCAAAACTCAAAATTTTACATTAAATTAACTATGATAGAGTACTTTAAATTATGTAAATTTCAGAATTTTATATATATTTGCCTACCAGAGATATTGAGCTACAAAATTGGCAATTTTCTTTTTTCAAAGTCATTTTTGAACATCATGTAGAAAAAAAAAGGTTTACAAGGGTTAGTTATTTTTTTATTTTAATTTATTTACTTTATATGTTATAGGTGTAACTTGCCACAAAATTTCATACTTTAAATAAACTGTCTTGCCTTGTCTTCCCCGCCCTCTAAAAAATCCCTCAAAAAATGATATTTTCAGCAATTTGACACAAAATTTTGACAAAAATCATGTTAATTTTAAAGGATATCTTTAGAAGAAAGCTGAATTACCAAAAATGTACCTCTCCAAATAGCTTACTATCATAATAATTGAAATTTTGTCTTAGGAATTACCAGGGATAATATAATAAAGTCAAAGCTAACTAGTAAATGCTTAAATATAAATGACCTACCCAATGATACATAAATGGTCACCCTGCTGAAACCAACTTAAATGGCCACCCTGTTGAAACAAATTGATGTGATTTAAAGAGAAAAAAAAATTATGGTTTTGAACTGTCAACATATAATGTTAACTAACAGCATGCAAAATATAAATTAAAAATGGGCCGGCGACCAATTTCTTTTTCTTTTTGGACCACATCCTTTGGATTGATCCATAAAGAAAAGTTTCACCTTTTCAAGTCTTTTATATTTTGTACAAACACTCAAAAAATTCCTTTTATCTTATAAATGAGCATTCTGCCATTCAATTGCATTTTGAAATACATGAATAGGAAAAATAAACCAAACCTCTATGAGATAGCAAGCTACAAGAGTGGCACTTCTCGTTCTTCCAGCTTTGCAGTGAATATATATACTCCCAGGTTCATCTTTCTTATCAAATTCTTTAATAAATTTGACTCCTTGTTTAAGTTTTGATTGACAAGGAGCCTCAAAAATATCTGTTGTGCTCAAGTGAAGAAATTCAACACCAACTTCTGCCCAATCCTTTAAAGTAAAATTAATAAATATAAATATTCCAATTTAAAACCACTATATATATATATATATATATATATATAATATATATATATATATATATCTATAATATATAATTAGTATATATATATATATATTAAGTATATATAGATATATATATATAGTATATATAGTATATATTATATTAATATATATATATATATATATTATATATAATATATATATATATTATATATATATTTAGTATATATATATGTATATATATTTATATATATAAATTATATACATATATATATATATATTAAGGGGGATATTGTGTCCGTGTTTTATGTATGTTTATGTTTAGGAAGATTAAAAAATAGCAGAAACCATTTCTCAGTAATGGGATAACTAACACCATGTGGGTTATTAATCTCCCCATTGTGGTGTTTAGTTTTAAGTTGTTATGCTTCATTTATTGGAAAAAACCTTGTGAACTTCTGCATAATATAATAATATTGGTTTCTTTCTGTTTTAGTATGTTATATATTTTAATAATATTCTGAGGAATTTTTAAGTCGGACAGCCAAGTATTGAATAATAATATTGTGACTCACTTATTTTTATCATTCTGTTCTTGAAGACCTTATGTGAGGATTGCAACTGCAATTAAGGTCAGTCTGCATATTATTATAATGAATGTTAACTTTTATGATTTAATCTATATAAATAATATGGATTAATAAATAATGATGGTAAATTTAACTTAAACTTTTACAGTCTACTAAATTATAAAAGAACACTCAAGATAACATTGGGTCAAGGAATAAAACAAGCCCTTTTAGAAAATAGGGTGAGTTTAAGCAAATGAATGTATAATTTTGAAATGTAAATGTGATATGATAATATAATATACAATAAAGAATAGGTAAAAGCCTTTTTTAAAAAAAACACACTGTTATTCCAATACCAGGCTTCTAGTACCAGGTTCTAAAAACAGGCTTCCAATACCAGTTTTCTAATTCCTGGGAGTCATCTCTGAAATTCATATCTAACTTCAAAGGACAACTTATTAGTCAAATTCAAAAAGCTAAGTTCATTATATTGTTGATCCAGCCTCCGATTTCCTAATACTTACCTTAACTTCATACATGAACAATATTTGGAAACTACTTTCGTTTCCACTCTCGAATCTGAAATTTTAAGAATAAATAATCAATATTTGTGGTATATATCACTTTCTTATTTATTCTTTGTTCTGTGAATTAGTTATTGGATTGTTTGTGTTGGCAGTCCATACTTATTCATTGGTACTTACTTATTTAATATCTTAAAGTCCTTTATACAGTGGATTAATTGAGTTGGTAAAACCTTCCTTCTTCCACCAATATAATATTTATAATTCTTACAAACCTAATTAAATATAGAACTTTTTCTGGTGTCTCAACATCCTTGATTGTTTATTTTTGGTTAATTATATCATTTATTCTATGATCTATGAAACTATAATTAGATTTAATCTTCAACTTTAATATTCAGTCAAAACCTGTGCAGTGACACCTTGGTTAATATTCAGTCAAAACCTGTGCAGTGACACCTTGGTTTAATATTCAGTCAAAACCTGTGCAGTAACAACTTGGTTAAGTATAGTAAATAATATACTTACAACTGATCTTCAAACTGAACATCAGGGCAAGATTTATATAGAACAATTTGTTAATTAAAGATCACAATCCTCTCAGATAGTCATACAAGTCAGCAGGCCAACGGAGTCCTAAATGACAAATTTCCTCCGTTACGGAGAAACTCTAATCTGCTCCGTATTACCCCTGATGGTGTTATATGGTTGCTGTGCTGACTAGACCTTCAAACCATTATCTTCGAACATCACAAACCTAACATCTGTGAAATCTCCTATAAATTGACTTTCGTACTCTTCTATTCATCGACTTTTTATCTTCAAGAAAGAGCGGAGAGAGGTACCTCCCAGTCGGGTACACTTGTTGAGCCCAGCGTACTTCCTCTCCGCCACATAAATAAATTAAGTGGCGCCCGAACAGGGACTCTGTTTGAGTTCCTGCGCTTGCGTGCACTAGGATTGTGACTCTCGCTCACACCGACATTTATTTTGAAAATCATTGATTCTCTTCAGTATCTTCGAGGAAATCTTCTTCTTTTTTGTACTTACATTAAACAGATTCGAGAGTTAGTTAGTAATAACCCTCCCAATCTTTTGAAATACTTTCCTTTAAAACTTAAAAATGTCAGAAAAACCTCAACTTAAAGACTTGGAAACAAGTACAGGTGATGATAGCCAAGAGGCTTTGGACTTCGATCCATCTCTTGCAGCTATTGCCTTAGATCCACGTGTAGAACAACGTCTGCGTGATGATCGTAATAAAAATAAATTAGAATTGAATGTAGGAATGAATGTGGAAAATAAAGACAGGGTAGAAATTTCCAACTCTGCCATACCCTCAGTTAACAAATCTGATTTAACTTCACTTGCAAATTCTGATTTAAAATCAGTTCCCAACTCTGATAAACCTTTCACTGAGACCGAAATGAGTACCTTATTAACTAAACTCCAAAAACAGGTGTTAAGTGAAAGGAAAGAGGCTAATGTAAATTCGGTCAGTAATGCTGAACACAGAACGTTTCATGATCGAGGACAAGGTATCCCCTCTGGCTTCGATTCCCATAATTTTGCCAAATGAATAAAAATACCACTTCTTTTTATGATCGTGAGTATAAACCTTCCTTAGTTTCCCAATCTCAACCACGATCAATGCCTCTTCTACATAATCCACCCAGTTATGTAGAAAATTCTAAAAACCAAATTCTTTCTAATTCTAATCTTCATTCTAATCCTAACTATCATCCTAATTCTAATCTTTATTCTAATCCTAACTATAATCCTAATCCTAATCTTATTGCTAATCCTAATCTTATTCCTAATCCTAATTCTGGACTTTGACTTACTCATAATTTTCTTCCTAAATCTCAACTTTTTCCTAATCCCAATCTTCGTCATGATTATATATCCCCTGGAAATTACTATAATCCACCAAAGTCTCTATTTAGAAATCCCGATATGGGTAGATATAGAGATTCTCTATCCCCTATAAATAGAGGAGAGGCTGACTTTTCCGAAAAGTATAATAAATTGCTACAGCCTAAACGAGAACAAATACTTAGAAATCAATATCCTGAGCACCAGATGTTATCAACTGACCCTAGTGTCTATTCTGGTTGTTATCCACAAGGATATGCTCAAACACATTCTGAACGTCGTATTCCTGACGACGATGAACCTTCCATGTATTCAGGACCACACATGAAACGGAGACTTGATATGCTGGAGGAAGCCATTGTGCTTCTTACTCAGTTACTCAAGAACTCTCAGAAACTGAAGGTTGTGGATCCTGGAAAATTCAAATATGAAACGGAACAAGATCTCTTGGTCTACCTGGCTGATTTTGAGGCTTATTGTAGTTTACACTACCCAAATGCCCATCACCAATGGTTAAGACTACTTGGTCGGCAACTGGAAGGCAAATTTCTGAACATCTACCGAGAAATTATAAAAGATAATCGCGAATATTTCTCTGTACGGGATAATCTTGTTTGTTGGTATCGAGATGAGGAAAGAAAGAAAAAGGAAGATCGAATACAGAAGTATCATGCCGCTCACCGATACCCTAATGAGAACATTAAAATGTTTGCCCTTCGGTTGGAACGTCTAGCTAGCCAAGCATATCATGGACATGATATGAGAGATCACGATTCCCTTAGAACTGCTTTCCTTTGTAGTTTGCCTCCAAATATTGAAACATTCGTCCGTCAATATATTAAAATGATGGAGTTGGACGGGTATAGTCGAGCTTCATGGGAAAATATAGTGAATTTTGCTGATTCATTGGACAGCGATAACCTTGTTTTTCCAAGTTACTTGTCCCAAACTAATCCACTTGAGGTCAGCCCATCAACTTCTTATCGCATTGACCAGAAAGTGGACTTACACGAATCCTTGGAGCCGGTGGTTCAAATTAATACGGCACTCCCTGGATGGACTGATGTTTTGGATCATAAAGTCGAACAACGCAAGACTAAACCATCCAAGAATAAGCACCGTCCGGCCTATAAGAAAAAAAGTAACACTCCAGAACGAAATAATGGTAGTCGCTATTATCATGACTCCACCAATAATTACAAGAATCATGATAATATAGTTCGCTCTGAACCTAATTCAAATTCACAGAGCCGTCCTCAGGTTGTTGACCGGAGAAATGTTCTGTGTCACTACTGTGAAAAAACAGGTCACTCCATGGAAGAGTGTTACAAATATCTTGGAGTATGCAGTTACTGCAAGAAGAAGGGTCACGTCCGGGGAAATTGTCGTGCTAGGATTTCTTCTTCATCTTCTTCACTAAATATTAGAAAAGTAGTTTGTCCCTTTTGCGGTGGTCCTCACGCTGGGATGAGGTGTTCACACAATAGCGCTCCTCCCCAGTCCCATAATCCTGATCACGAGTCTTCTTCCTTTAGAACTGTTCCCTTTGAGAAAGTTTATTCCCGGTCGTATTCTTCAAATCAATCGACCAATCACAGGCCTCCATCATCCAATCAGGTAGAATCATCTCTACTTGTGAGTAAAAATTTAAACCCTTGCGCTTTAAACTCCTGGTCTCCCCGGACTTGAGTCCTCTGGTGGAGAATAACCCTTTAATTGACTCAGTCAATGATGATGAAGGCATAGAAAATTGTAAAACTTCTAACCTTATTCCCGAGAAATCTTCAGAACGACTTCCCGTAGAAATGAATAAACCTTTAGAAAATCCATTAAGGACGATGGTAGTCCATTGTACTCCTTTCAAGGAGGACCCTCTGATTGTTTCAGTCGCTTTAGTTCCCAACAGCTCTGGTTTCTACAGTTGTATGGTGGATAGTGGAGCTGGAATTAGTCTGATCAGCACTGAAATAACCGAATCCTACATGAGGAATTTACCATTACGACCTTCTGTAGATATAAAAGTTAACGCCATCAGCGGTCTGGTCAGAGAACATTCGGTACCTATTGACTTCTATATTGAATGTAATCTGTACTTTTATGACAGTGATTATGTATCTAAACCTGTCATTTTGTTGGTAGTTCCTCAAGAATTTATGCCTGCTTCTCTAGTTTTAGGGGCTGTCGCTTTAAAAGAAAATGACCTTCTCCCAGACTTAACTACGCGGGAGTTGGTGCATAGATCTAATGATTGTATCAAATCCGTAGCTAAGGATGAGAGTCTTAACATCCCTTTTTATAAATGTGTCACGATAAATTCCATTAATGTTCCCCCGTTTTCCTGTCAGATGGTGGAGGTAAATTGTCCTTCATCTGAAGTCTCTGCCTTGGTTGGTTTTCAATCAGAGCCATTGGGATCTGTTGTACCAATTCCTGGTGTATTGGATTTGCGAGATTCGTGTAGGATCGCTTTATTTAATCCTTCCGATACACCTTATTATGTTAGGAAGGGTACTGTATAGTATTAGTTGTGTTCTTGGAATGGAAGAAGATATTCTTCAAATTAATACTAGGCCAGTAGAGGCAAATTCCGAAATCAACTTGAAAGCAGACGTATGGTCCCCCACTAAATTGGAGGAGGAGTTTTGCTTTGCGGATATTCCTATCTCTGACCTCGAAAAGAAACGATTAATCGCAGTATTATTGAAACATAAAGCGGCTCTCAGTTTCGGTGACCACGACGTTGGAGTGGCTACTAACATCACACACAATATCGAGGTAGAAACTGGTCGACCTGTGAGATTACCAGTGCGTCGTTTCCAGGGTCCTTTGGCTCAAGAAATAGAAAACCAATGTCATGAACTGTTGGAGCAGGATATTATTAGACCTAGTAAATCCCCTTATTCAGCTCCTGTGGTTCCGGTCCGAAAACCTGACGGTAAATTACGATTATGTATCGATTACCGGAAATTAAATAGTGTTACTAAGACCGATTCCTTTCCGTTACCTAACCTAATAGATACAATTTATAACATGTACGGTAAGGTCTATTTTACAACAATAGATCTGGTCCGTGGATATTATCAAGTATCAATGGAGCCCGAGAGTATTGAAAAAACTGCTTTTTCCACCCCATTTGCACAGTACGAATACTTAAAAATGCCCTTTGGTGTAAAGAATGGTCCGGCCACATTCCAACGTGGGATGATGTTGGCACTGGAAGAATTACCATGGTCCGAGGTTATGGTATACTTAGATGATATTATCATTCTCAGTAAAAATATAGATGATCATCTCACCACCTTGGATCGTGTACTTTCTGCACTAGAGAAGAATGGGTACAAACTTAAACCCAGTAAAACTCGGCTTTGTCGTACTGAGGTGGAATTCTTGGGTCACCATATATCCCAGAAAGGTATACTTCCCCTTCAGAAAAATCTCAGAGGAGCTTTAGAATTCCCTGTCCCCACTACCGTAAAACAATTACGCCAGTTTCTGGGAATGGTAAACTTTTATAGGCGACATATTCCAGATTGTTCCCAAATCAGTAAGCCTTTATCATGCCAGACTGGTGGTAGATCCATTAACTGGACGCCGGAGTGTCAGCAGGCCTTCGATCAACTTAAAGAGGCCCTAGTAAATCCCACCTTGTTAGGTTTCCCTGATTATAGTCCGGAGTTTCCCCCATGGAGCTCCATGTGGATGCTTCAGACCTCGGGGCTGGGGCTTGCCTTTCACAAATTCAAGACGGCGAACGCAGGCCAATTGCTTTTATTTCTATGACCTTTAATGGGGCTCAAAGAAATTATGGAGTAATTGACAAAGAACTTACTGCTTTGCGTTGGGCTGTCAAATCCCTTAGACCTTTCCTCCGAGGCATAAAATTCATTATATATACCGACCATATGCCACTCATCTATTTACAAAATATGAGTCTGGTTGATGGAAGGTTAGCTAGGACTATGGAAGAGCTCTATGAATATGACTTCGATATCCGTCATATATCGGGCCCTAAAAATATAGTTGCTGATGCTCTTTCCCGATCTCCCGTAAATGATAATATGGAAGAACCCGAAAAGCCTTTGGATTTCATTCCTCCTGGGTTCTTTCCAATAGAAATCAGCGGAGGAGGGGACTCATTATATAAATGTTTTTCTCTTTATTTATATGGGTCTGTCGAGAGACATTTAGAAGTAAGAGATGTTCTTATTGAAGAATTACAAAAGCATCCTGTAAAATATAAGCTTCAAGGTCAATTGGTTCAAAAAAGACCGATTATTAAAACTTCCGGGTCAATTACCAATACCAGAAGTTATTACTGCTTTTACTGATGTCTTTAAAGTTAATGTTCACATATATTATGCCTATAATAAACCTTTAATATATGGAAATAATGCTGGTGGTGAACCCTGTTATTTAAAATGTTTAGCCGGGATTCACTATAATTATCTGCTAGTTTCTAGTAGTGAATAAATAACCAGTCTTTTATAACTTCTTCTCTGAGTTATAAATTGACATATGATTTTAACCTGAGGTGAAGTAAATAAGCACAGAGAATAAAAGTTAGCTTTGCTTCATCTATTTAAAAAATTTTTTTGCAATTCAATTTACTTAAAGTTCTGTTGTTTACTTACTGACTGAAAACATTAATATACAATACTTAGCCAAATAACTTATCTTGAAAAAACTTTAACCAGATAAGTTGCGAAAAAAAAACTTATTCCTATGTGTGTGATTAATCTCTTAAGCTTAAACTTACTTCTGAACTATGCTAAAAAAAAAAAAACCTCTATCACCTAGTTGAAGTTGTCGGCCCTTGATACTACTCGTATGCTGTTCCATGCGTTTTGAAAAAAACACAACAACTCTCGCGTGCTGTTGGATATGTCAAGCAGTGACACATCCAACCACCAGATTACTGTCGTCCCTAATATATTCTCTTATGATAGCTCTAACAAGACCATAATAATATCTCTATGTATGAGTCAGAGACTAAATAGGATTAATTTTTTTCATACTAATCCCAAATCTGATAGAGAACGCTTCTTCTCGTTCATAACAGATTGGAGCACGTTCACTGCTACTGTGTATTCGGTTAAGTGCAAACTCTCAATCGCAGGAATGATCTAAGAAGTTAGAGTTGAGAAGAGGATTTCAAAGATCTTATATGAAATATGACAGAATACAATGAGAGCCATACAGTACATAGGCTCATTTACTGTTAATTTATGGTGATTATTGAAGTTACCTCAGATACGTCAATGTGGTCTGTCGCTATATTTCGGAATAGTGGTTATCATCAGTACGAGACATATTTCACACGACTGCGAGTTGAGACCGGTCAGAAAAGTAGCTTCTATAATTAGAGGAACATAGATGAACATATAGTATTTAGAGCGAGGTGCGAATGAAATAATTTAAGCTACTTTTTACAGATGGAGACATTTAGCAACACAATTGATCAGTAAGTATCTAATTAAGATATGAGTGAGTAAGAGAAGGACTAAGATTTAACATATTTATCTAATAGTAGGTGATAGAAAGAAAATATTTCTCTGAGTATGAGGTGAGATACCTATAGGAGTGACCTATGTTAGCGGCACTTTCCTTTGATGAATAGCCAGCTTTGCTCGTATCTCGAAGAGTCTACATTAGTCCTTCTCTCCTCGGCAACGATTTCTAGCTCCAACTGAGTGAAAATTAGCGAGAGTGCTTGAATAGTCATAGTTCGCGATAGACACGTATAGATATGTTTCCACAGCTGCGGATGAGCACTTTAAACTGTCTCTAGTCTCTACAGACTTGATTCCATGTGTGTCACGTAGAGTAGATACGAATATATGTGCGAGAACCATGGGATTTCATTATGAGATAGATACAAGTCCATTTGGAGTATGAAGGAGATGGAATGATCCGTCTTGACAAAATCAAATTTATCTGTAGACACACGAGAAGAATCGGACTGACATACATTTCCAGAGTCAGACGTATATATCGAGCTGCCCACACATATCATCTTTATATAAAATCGTGGGGATAAATACCCTTCTCCCTAAGATTGAGATCCTCGTTTATTTGCGCGAGGATAGCCATGAGATTTTTGTATTCATCTGCTATACCTAACTTTGCGTAACACTCTAACATAATAAGGTTTGTGTTGAGTTTATGAAATAATTTGTATATTTTATACATGTATGAGCAACAGCCACTTGACCTAAGAAATCGTTACGGACCTGACAAAACATAGATTTATTTGGCTACTAATTCTCAAGCTGATAATTACTGGTAACATATAGGGACTTTTTCAAGTTTTTAGATTTGTATATTACCTTTAATTTACGTCCTATTAATTCATTATATATTTAACATTATCAATTAAATTTTATAAAATATATTTTTTAATATATTATGTTATTTTTATTTATACTTCTAGTTGTTCTTGATTTCATCATATATTAATACTGTACTTACTCGGATTTATATTCCTCTCAATTGCGAGACATATAGGAATCAGTACAAATTTTTAGGAAATTGGCTAAAATAAATTATAGAGAGTAAAATGATGGGTGTGATACGCTCCTTGAGCATCTATTTCACTCCTCTTCCTTCGTTACTACCTTTGACGTTTATCTATTAATAAAATTTAATTATATATCTTGTTTATTTCGGGCGAATATTAGTTCATGTAATTTTATGTAGGATTGGAAATTTTTAGTTGAGGGGTACTTATGACTTAATTAACATATAAAATATTGATGCTTTTCAGAATGTATAATTATTTGAATTAAATCTACCTTTGAAATATTGAATTTTTCAAATAACCTTGTTTTCTCAAAATATAGCCTTTTCATTTTGGCCATTAGGATTACCTTACTGAAGTCTCTTTTATTTATCTATGTATATACACATAAGATAAAATATATCCTCCGATAATCAATATGTGAGAGTTTAGTAGCTCAGTGCAGGCTGACCTATGCTAGCTGGGCGTAAAATCTCGTCTTGCATATCCCGAGTCCAAACTTTAATGACTCCGGATGTCAAAAACATAATAATATGGGCTTCTAACGACCACCGCCTGGCAAACGGAGGGAGGTTAAAGAACTGCATTGACCATGCATATGTTATATGACCACGTGAGTGTTTGAAGCCATGACGTAATGTACTTTGATAAATATAATATCCTGTACACTAATGGAATATAAATCACAGATCATATATAGAATATAATAACTAAAAAGATCTATATTCCTCATGACGTTTAAAGTTATACCTCTTTATTACTCAGTCACTATTCATAGAATTATAGTACTCACTCGCTATATTAATATAAAAAAAGTGAGCGTATCATTTATCACGCGATTGAGGTGAGTAATAGAAAGTGATATGCCATAAATTAATACTATTGGACGATTTCTCTTGAACTGTATCTTCCTGGAATAAATTATATATAAGAAATCACGCCTAATCACACTCTAAGTATTTATAGGAACTGTCTCCTGAAAATATGAGAAATCACGCCATCCACAGTTTTAAACTGTTTGAGTCCTTAAGGGAATCCCAATATACATGGACAGATAAAAATCTTATCCGCGGAACTGACATTCTGGACTTTTATCATGGTAAACATGAAAAAAGAGGTGAAGATACTCCAATAACTCCTCACAATCAGTATCTTAATAAGGAAATACTGATGATGAATTCTCCTATGTTGTTGGACGGTTTGCACCCAAATCGTCTATTTTTGGTAAATTTTATGGAAAAGGTTGGACATCTGTTTAAAATAAATAAAATTGCTGTAAGGTATGAACCTTACAAACCTCTATCAAGTCGACCAAAGGCAAATGAGAAAAGACGAACACGTCCTATGCTTTCCAGTCATAATAAAGGAACTGGTAGAATGGATCAAAATCATTTATTACCTTTCCCTCCTAGAAATGTTGCTACTAACTATATTCCCGAATACCAGCAGTCTGGAAATCGTCAAGTTGCTTTTTCGTCGTCAGTACCATCAACTTATTTCCCCGATTCAAATTATCATACACAGAATTAATCCTGTTACAGGAACCTTACTAACCTTTCCTATGTTAAGTTTACGCTTCTAATCAGTGCCTATGTTAACTCAATCTATTTTAATTTTAATATAATTCCTTTTATTTAAATCTAATGTTTTCCTTAGTATGTTATATCAATCCTTACCTAGTAGTTACGGTATCAATTGCTTCAATGTAACTCGTCTCATATACTCATTATTATAATCCTAAATTAATGCCGTAATTACATGTCTAAGATATAGCACTGCTATCTCACACAATATGAGACTCTCTACCGTGTAAAATATACTTCTCACATGTGTCTCTCAGAAAGTTCATAGAGAAGCACCCTGACTAGGGGCTACTATACTTAGTATACGGTGAGGTCTTTATTCGTTTTATTTATATGATATATATATTATATATATATATATAGGATATTATAATCCTGAATAATACAGCGCTGGTATATATAATCCCAGAATCAAACTTTTAACTGCGTACAATATTTATAGAGTAATGGGCAATGGATACGGTATTAGAGTTGAGAGGATATGAATGAGAATCAATATCGGCAGATTGACCTTCTATAAATATTAGTATGGCCAAGAGTTATATTGTGAAGGATTATGTGAATGAAGTCACTTTGCTGATCTTTACTTGCTTATATGAACAATACGCTATCCAATATTGTAAACCAATAATATGTAATAAATATATATATATTGAGTTTATTGAATACTCAGCATTGGTAATTTATGTATATGTGAGTATATATATATATATTAAAGAGTATAATATATTCTACTGAGTATTATTCACTTTCTCTACGGGTGTCTCATTTAACTAACACTCTATATATGCCTCTGATCTAACTTCACCGTATCTTTTCTATTGAACGATATAATATATACGTTATGGAAATGTGAGATATAGTATGTGCATATGAGGTATATAGTACTTAGTGTGGAGGTATATAGTAAGGATATAATGATGAGGGATATTAGTTCTGATTGTTTTTATATGTATATTTTATATATTTAGGAAGATTAAAAATAGCAGAAACCTATTCTCAGTATATATATGTTAATTGAATTAGTCACGCGAGTGTTGGTGGGTTATAATCTTCCTCATTGTGGGATATGTTATTAATGGTAATGATTGATAGAGTATTGAATAGGTCTCAGTATTGAAGAACACAAACCTTAGTGAGTGATAATGACTATTACAAAATAGCTATATAATATCAAAGAACATAATATAAAATATTGTCCATAATATTGTTTACACTATAATATCTATATCGAGATTATTGTAACAATCATTACTCTCTTAGGTTGAGATACGATTAAAATAATCATGTCATTGTGAGTTATATAATTAGTTCAACAGTAAGCAGGTCCTGGCGTTTCAGAAGGCCGCAATTATATTAATCTTTCTCATTGACTCGACTTTACATTTTCTCTCACTCGTATCGTGCTTGCTTGAAGATCCATTATATACTTCATGACTCCTAGCACAGTGGCAATTAATTCAGTACTCGTCATCTCAATGATAATTATCAATGAGGAATGGCTAACTTTAATAGATTTTGATAATCCATGAAATATAAATATAAAATAATGGATTAAGATCACAATATGTGACTCGATAAATATTTAAACTTCTCTATAGCTTGACATGGATACTCTACTCTGAACATCTACTCTATAGAAACACTCAAGACACTAAACATTGTTGGACTCTCTAACAGCGAAATAATAAAAACAATTGTCACTCTCTAGTGAATATCTTTACATATAGGCAGTCACGTTAATTAATAGCAAATGAATGCTATAATTTTTGAAATGTAAATGTGATATGATAATATAATATACAATTCACACAAATTACTAGAAGTAATTGAGCGTCTATTTAATTATTATATATAAAAAATATCCAGTGGACCATGTGAAGGAACCCTAAATATGCAACAAATCCAGGCTTCTTATTACCGTAGACCTAGTTAAAGACTCAAGGGCTTTCCACTTAATACACATTATCAATAAAATAACACTTGGGGTCATCTTATCACTATGAAAAGCATATGAAACAGAGTCAAACTCTATTAGGGGATGTATAGGACAATCTTATTATTCTTATGATCAAAAGCTAGAAGTCAATTTTTACCAAAATATACAAAAAAAATATTGTTGAGATTCGAGTCATCGCTTTCCGTATAATCTCTAATGAACTACTACAGTTACCATACCACGATCAATTGAATAGAAAGTGAGTAGGAAACTAATCTTTTAGTTTCCACTCTCGAAATCTGTATTTAATTTAAGATAGATTTATAATAGTTAACGATCTTGTTTATTTATTTAGTGACTTCCATATCAGTCTTATCAAATCTATTTCGTATATCTATACGAAATTTTCGTTTCGCACGTAAAAGTTCTAGTGCACTTATGTCCTGTGGTAATGGTACTCACATATATGTGCATGGAGATTATCTCGTTGGCCGTCCATACTTATTCATTTGTAACCCGCCTTATACTCTCCACTTTACAATCAGACGCTTATACACAAATCTCATTAAATAATAACGAAGCTTCAGATTGAGAGTCTATAGGATTGTATCTCTATCTCACTTCTTTCACTCAATATTATGTAATAATACTAATATAAAGTGTCGTACAAAATTTCCTATAATAGGAATATAGAAAACGTTATTACTTAAGGTGATATTTTATACACTCAGTCATCTGATTTGTTTACTTTTGGTTAATTATATCATTTATTCTATGATCTATGAAACTATAATTAAACTTAAACTTCAACTATAATATTCAGTACTTTAATGATTCTCAGTTCACAAGAGACACGTTGCATACATGTCGACACCTCTAGAGCGCTTTATATATTCAGTCAAAACCTGTGCAGTGAACACCTTGGTTAATATTCAGTCTAAATAAACTCTGGGTGTCTCCAGTATCAGTTAAATACATTGGTGAAGATACAGTATGGATGAATTAGTTATATAACCTATTCTTTATCTAACTCTAAATAGCATACACTGATCTATACGAACTTGAACATTCAGTGAGAGGAGAGCGGGCCAGGGGGTGAGATTGATATTTAATTCTTTCTCTTTTAGAACGAAATGGTGTGTCTCACATAATTCAAGATACCAATCATCATCAAAATAGATCATACAAGTCAGCAGGCCAACGGAGTTCCTAAATGACAAAATATTCCTTATCGGGTGGTAAACTGTGGAAAAACTCGTAATTGATTCTCACTACGTTATTATACAACAATTATATATATAGTAGTGGTGTGAATATGTTTGTAATACTGAGCTTAACTTGTGAGCGTAGACCTTATAGCAGAGACATTGATCTTCGAATACATTCTGAGCTAAGCCCGTAGATTTGTCATATCTGTGAGTCTATCTAATAAGTGACTTTCGGCTAATCTATAATATGATAATCTATTCATCGACTCTTTATATTAATACCTCTCAAGAAAAGAGAGGAGAGACAAAGAATGACTAACTCTCACTCGATCTCTTTCGCAGGAGTACAAGACTTGAGATTTTGAAAGGACAGAGATGGACACCCTGATAGTACATTCCTCCTCCAACTTTAATACTTTTTATAAGTATTGCATCCAATAATATTATAGGATCTAATGATAGGCGAATAAATGCCATATACATATATAAATATGCGACATGACCTATGTTGTGACATTTGATACCAGTCAACTTATGTACCTTAACCTAATAAAGTTATGAGAGGTCAGTACAACAAGACTTTTATCTCAATCGACACACTAGAGGATATATAGATTATGTAAAACAATGCCCACTTATTCTCCTGAATAATGACAAATATCCTATAGAAAAAACTAATCCTCTCTTCTAAAGTGTCAGTACCTAACCAGTCATTGCTCTAATTGGTGAGGTAAGTTTTTCAGTTCTTCATGTAAGTAGGTGGGATCCTTTTCTAGAGACTGTATTGCAGTGGTCAAGATGGACTCACGACTATGCGTTCTCTCTCGCGCGCGTAATTACAAATGACTCTAATGAGAAGTAACAGCGGCTGCTCACATCCCACTCCACTCATAGAGATCATGCATTACTCTCTGAGTACGAAAAAGTAATGTGGTGGCGGTTATGTCAAGGCACAAAAAAATTCATGCCTACTCATTGGCTATTAATGATTTATAATTTACTCATTATAATTTTTAGTTATATATATATGTATATATTCATATTTCAAATTTAAAGATGAGCTAGAACCTTAAGAAAATTATATAATTGTTCTTATCATCCCTAGCAAATATAATTTAGATCTAGTCTCTCTCTTAGAGCTGTATTGAATTCCTGAAATAAATATTGAACTGAGAGCACTAATGTGGAGCTTATCAGATCACATAATCTCTCGATGATATATCACAACCAAGAGATAAAGAGTACAAGATAGCTCTCTAGTATATATAATGATATACGTTTACCTAATTAGGGTGGTATAAGTATTAAATAAATAAATTTTATACTCACTAAATCTATAATATTTGCTAATAGATACTTGACTTTACATATATTAATGAAAACTCAAAATAAATAACTATCTATAATTTAACTATTTGGTGTCATTTAATTATATTCTACTCATAATCCAATTTCTATATATTATACTCCTCTATACTCATATATCTTCTTCTGCAAGAACTGGGGGTACATTTTCTATTATAAACTTCAAATGTAACAACTTAATATTGGTTATTAGAGATGATGAGGCTGTAAAAGAGAAGAAAAAAATATTACAACTCCTCCGCCATACACGCTGCGTGACAAGCGATCTCGGAAAAGAAAAGTTAGAGTGAATATGACGAGAAATGAGGCACAAGTCACGGAGAACAGAAAGCCTCTATAGAGACCTCAACGTCACACCACCATGCATACCATTTCACTATAGACACGAGAACTAGCGTCGCGATCGGTGCATGTAATGCAATACCTAACTTCTCGATTATGCAGTTTTCTATCAGCGCGACGCGCGATCGCGTAATCATTGCATCATCCCTATATGGCATATTCATCAAGAATTGTGATATCGTTCCAATTCTCCGTTGTGTCCCAGGCCTGCCACCAGCATCATCACCCTCTCCGCACAACATCCACCTCTCACGCTGCTACTTCCTACAGATATCCGCATGATTATGTTCAACTATAGTATTCTCCGCCTCTGCCAAACTCACATTTTAACTCTCTGGTTAATCGAGAGCATATCGTTTACAGGAACTCCTGAACCGCGGTTTTTCTTCTCGGATCTACCAGCCTCGTCCTTCGCATTTCCAACAACACGTGTACCAATGATACTCAAAAGTCATTTGAGTATACTATGCTGTGCAGGAGAATAGGGACTTGACAAACCTATCTGTGAATTACTCTCGTAATCTCTCTCATCGATTGCCAGTTACCACTACGTCAGATTGTGCTGGTCAGGATGTGCTATTCTACGTCTCTTGACGCTCTCTCTTCAGATTCCGAGCCACAATTCGTTAGCGGATCTCCTCAGGTATCCTCTTTTACTCAAATCTACTTTTATCCCTGACCAAGCACTGCATCCTAGATTAATGTTCTATCCGTGAGGACATCTCTATGTATCTTCTCATCATGATGATGAATACCGTCTAACTCACAAGCGCGAATTGGTCTCGCCTAACTACAAACATGAGTAACATGCGATTGTGAGCACAGGGTAAAGCGAAGTATAAGGGATAGCTGTATGCTGTAGCTGGTGAATTCACTAACAGTGACATATAAGGTACCACCTTCCGCCACATGGGTTTTACGTATAAAGAGTAGTATATAATAAGGACCATAATATACTAAACTAATAGGTACTCCAGTTAAGGCTCAATAATATTAGAAAGTGGAAGCACCGGTTATATCAGGGTCAGATCTCAAGTTACTCACTAAGATAAAAACCGCAACTGCGGGTACAGGTGCATAAGAAGTAGAAAGAGTATAAGTAAGACGGTAGTTCAACAAAGCTCTAAGTACGCGGAATATATCTATAGTGCGCGCAGGTTTCAGAAATATTAGAACGTGAGTAGCTGATATATAGAGCGGTAATAGTTGGAGCAACGCTTTTTCATTTCGTCATTATAATGAGAATATGGTAGTCGGCTACCTCTTAATTATATCGTAGCTGTGATGTAGGTAATATTAAATTGCTGAATTTCTTTGGATCTACCAGTTCGTGCGATAACCGACTCACAGGTGCGAGAGCTCTTATCTCTAAGAAGAGGGGTTTTGATAAAGTGGCCTCAATAATATTCAATCAATAATAAACTAAGACCACTGTCTCTACCATATACCGCAAATAGAGCAGCACAGACGCGGTGAGGCACACGCTATAGAGATATTTCAGCATGGTGACATTACACAAGAAGGCATGATAGCACAGCAGCAAATTTCCATGAGTACAGAAAAGATCCGTGGCTTGGCTGGGAGGACACGAAGTAAGCACCAGGTACAGTAGATACATAGCCACTGGGTTATTTCTGCGATCTGTTTACCAATTTGGAATTTATCATACACAAAATGTAGCTCTCAGTGGCACAACGAGGTAACACTGAGCGCATCCCCTTCGTAGTTACTGAGGACCGTCGTAAAAAGTCTCCAAAAACATCTATATAGCAAGGTGGGTGAATCGCAGTGACGTGATAAGCTCTCCCTAGTCTTCCGATAGCACTCGTGCACTCTCCTGCATGGGTTATGGCCAATCGCATGCACTTCATTGTATACTGAAAGGTTAACTAAGTTCAGAATATAAGTAGAAAGTGAGAGTTCGCGATGTTCCCCAGGCAATCAGGCGCGCCAAACATTATCGCGCCAGCGAGAGAGATAGAGGGTCAATGAACGACCAGAGATATACTGGGCCTTCCGGAGTGTAAGCACAGAAAACGCCAAGTTTATAAGCACTTGTTTGGCCCTTGACTCGACCCTTATCTCCAAAAAGCTCAATTGGTAATATGGTACGTGGGGTTGCATATAACATGGTGGGCCACCCCAAGCACATCACATAATAAAGTTAGCATAGTACTCCATACAATTGCGGGTGAGGCCTTGTAGTGACTCAAACTGAGGTAGAGTAACGCTTGTAAGAGATGAGTTAGTGAGAATTATATTATTATGTATCATGAGTCTAAACAGATCCCATATAATACAGGCGTTCTTTGAGGTGGTCGGAAGCCTAGCACATCCGTTATAGTAGATGTTCTCGCATAGGTTTGCAAGAAAGCATATTTTATTATTGCTTGTGATGTTAAGGCTTAAGGATGTTAAATAGTGGTAACACGAGAACCGTGCGAAGAGACAGAGTAATTATCCCGGGAATTTCTGGGTTATGCAGTTTTATTGATGCCTCTACGAGAGGAAGTACGATGTGTACATAAGCCGTTGATCCGAAGTTACTAATTAAAAGAGAGAGAGAATCAGAACATTTCACATAGAGAGTGTAGACGCCCCATCACAACAACAGCTGGGTCCTCCAGGTAAAATTAGAATTGGGCAAACTCACTTATGTGCCCGAATGACGTCCACCAATGATATGCAGAAAGAAAAACTAGAACGATATCCTAATTTCTCTTTTTAAAGAAGGAGGAAACCCAAAAGGAGGGGAGCTGGGAAACGGCAAGTGACGCGTGCTGATACCCCTGGATCATGGATTTGTCTCCTTTGGGATTTTTATACCTCTCGCGTGCGATCATCAGATCAGCAAAGTCTCCGCAGTGGTCGTAGTTACGTATAGAGCGCGAAGAAGCCATAAAATTCGTCCCGAGTAAGAGAAATAGGAGAATGATCTATATCTGCCCAATTAGAAGTAGAAACTCGAGCGCCGAAAGCATTACATGGTCTGAGTATTATCCGTAGAAGTGAATCGCGTTCCATGATTTTACTCATCTCTAATGTATTTGGAAATTGACCAAGGGCAACGTACATGTAGAACATAGATAATAATACAAGCTGAGAGTATACGGCATGCTTTAGATAGGAATAAGCTGAATCACGGCAAAAGAATTGAAATCAATGCTGAGCGATTATATCGCTTCCAACACCGAGGGTCAAGCGCTATATATAGTTCCTCCGTATTTGGAAAAAATTATGTCTGATGTTTATTATCCTGCATCGAATTTAAACGAGGAAAGCTGGAGTGTACATGCATCACAGAGCCAACACCACTCCCTCAAAATATGGGGCAGGAACGCCATCGTGGCCGCCCCCCGCCTTTCCTACGTTTTCATAGTATGTCCTAGGCTAGATCCCTCGCTACCTAAAGTCTTAGTATTCAAATGTAAATTTGCGATATTAATCACACGGTCAAGATGTTCAGGACATCTCTCGGACTGACGAAGGAATGGAAAGAGGAAATGCCTATGATCATCGTAACAGGGTGAGATTAGATAGAGCGACATAACTCTAAGATAAGTATGCAGAAGAGATTGGATATTGCTTTTAGTTGAGTGAATCTTGATATTATTAGCAATTTATTGCCTAGTACCATATCTCATGAATTCTTAATATAAAGCGAGGAGTTATTACAGATACAGAATTTACTAAGATGTATGTATATACGAGATTTTATCTTTCTTGTAATTTATGCAATTTTAGCAAAGCCAAGAATAAAGATTTTTAAAGTACTCAGTTAGTTGACCGAGAGCGGCATTATTATATAACTTACGTTTTTTTACCTATTATAAAACACTCATTCTGAATATTTTTAATCTCCCAGCTGGTTTTCTAATATATTTTTTGTCCATATCTGAATATAACATAGGTTAGGTACTGATTAAAATGTAAATTTCTCATCTGTGCGCCTTCTTCTTCCAGAATGCGCAGCTGTATCCATTGGTACATTCAGAATGCATCCTTATACCTTGATAGGTCTCATCAATCTGGTTCTCTATAGGAATAGTATCATAAATAATATTAGTAGCTTTCAACAATAACTCTAACCATTTCCCACTCATTATCTTCCTCTTACACATTATTATATATAATATTATTCAGACGCCTGACTTATTTTTTTTTCCATTAGCTCCTGTATATTTTTACTTTATATATATAGATATTATGATATAGTGAGTGCCCATTTGTACACTATACTATCTCATGTACACTTCTTCTTACAGGAACTACAGGAACAGCCATTCTGGGAGTTAACATTCCCAGAGAATTTAGATCACCTTCCAACGAGTCTCCATTCGGTTCACGTTGGCATTCAGATAGTTCTAATGGTTTCATTCCTTCTGCTGTCGCTACTGAGGTAATGAATTGACTAAGTGCACAATTCATTATTTATCTGGTAGTTGTTATTCATCAATAGACAGTCTTCGTTATGCAACTTCATATATGGAATCATAGTACTGCGTTCCTTATTGTATCAAGTTATATTTAATATAAATAGAGAGATATATATATATATAGACCTAATTGTACTCAACGTTCTTTCATTTGTGAACTGTACGCAATGGCTCACTCTCGAGGCAAAGGGAGAAAATATAACGAGATTACTCAGTGAGAACAAATATTAAGCTCAACAGAAAGATATTCGTTGTGCAATACAAACGCAACGGCAGTTTCTATCACCAAGAGGTGTAATACTGTTATTTTACAAAAACGATATTAGGAATAGCTGTTGCTGATGGAAGCCATTCGATTTGGAACAACATGTAAATGAAAGAGAAAACGTATTATACTACTTGATAAAGCTGTCCGTACATGATACAATTCTGATAATGAAGACCACAGATCAGTGAGAGGATAAATTCAAAGTTTAGCACTGATCGTGTGGATTTTTTAATCTCAATGTGAAATCTAGACAAATCAAACTTTAGATTTTAGTTCTCGATATGAAAACGTAGTATGTTATGATATTCAAACGGGAGGAACAGTAGAGTATCTTGAGGAACCTCAGAGCTTATCGCCAGTAATATTTGATAGTCAATTATTATATCGGTAAGTCACTTCCTAAAAGATATACGACAAGCCCTCTAAGACTGATTAGCGCTAGTAGTAGCTTGGCCTCTATTGATACAAATTGATAATGTGTTACTCTACATTGATCATATGCATTTCTCTTAGTATAATTGTAGACAGCACAATTGCGCTCAAAAAACGTGCAAATCGACTCGCATCAACTAAACAGCAGCGTTTTTATCTGTTGTTTAGACATAGTTCTTTGACTTCTCTGAGTCCAGGAAATCCTATAGATCATCCTCCTCTATATAACCGAATCCATCTTCGAAATCATTCGATGTATATTAGATGTTATTGACGGTGTTGTGTCTGCTTAACGAAAAACGTGAGGAAAATCCAATTGTGGTACAGGTAGTTTTGCGTTCGTTTGCGTGTCAAGCTTAGTGACATCTCATAAGTTCGTATAGAGTCGGTTCAATGTCCTAGAGTTAAGAACCTGTTACACTATCCGTACGGCTCAATATAATGTAACCAGGATCTAGAGTTTATACGAATCAATTGAGAGTATCTCTGGTAAATAAAGGATTTTCTCCTTCACGATTATTTTAGGGGCCAGTAAGGGAGACTCGTTAAATTGATATTAGTACCACCTTATGCGAGATTGTGCTTTGTCGATTCTGACACTAAACTCATTTAGCATTAGATCTCTTTTTACAGTATAATTTCTCCCTCTCAAACTCGATTCATCATATAGTTTTGATCAATATACTTGTTATTATTAACATACTTGAGCTTATGTCTTTTATTTCTGTTTTTGATTCGAGAATCGATTTGACAGCGTCTCTCTATCACCAAACATGTCATTGTTTCTCATAGGATTGTCTCTCTAACCATAAAGTGATTACTTGACGTTAATAGATAAATCGACTGGACTGATTTTTTGCTAGATAGGATAATATCGTGGCGCTGGTCCTAAAGTTAGCAATATTTGTTATGTAAGGCATATCTTACGCGTTTACAGCACCCAGATATTCATAAGCGACAAATACTGGAAAGTCGTAGACGTGCAGTATAAAATCATGCATATGCTCACGGACTATACTCCTTGTCCGAGGATACCGAGAATTGCGATATTGCTCTGTGCAATAATTCCCAATAAACCTTATACACGAACGAGGAAGTCTGTTTGTGCGGAAAAGGAGGAGCCACTTGCGATTTAGGTATTATGCGCTCCTTCGATACATATATCTACAGAGGAGATATTCTTAGATGTGGAATCTTTTTTTTTTTAATTTCATGTCCTCTTTATTGGCTGATTTACTTTATGAAAGTGATTGAGACGTAATATAATGTATTTTAGTATTACAAAAAAAACTTTGATTATATGACAGTTATTCCTTCAATTTTTTTGTTTAAACCATTATATGCATAAAGAATAGAGCTAAATTTAATTCTCTATGATACAAGCTCCTAAAATAAACAAAAATATTGAATACTCTAACCATACTCAGTGAAAAATTAAATTTGTTTTATTTTTGGCGACACTCCAGGTTTTCTCCCATCTCGCGAAAAAGTACCGTTAAATGCAACCAATCTATGACAGAAAGTAGTGGTCGTTCTCACTCAGTGAAGATTAGTTGTAATATACAATTGAGGATTTGATGTCATAATATTATTTTCGTTTTTAATAACTCCTACTTAACATTCTGGACCTATAATAATTACTTCTCTTGCATTTTTCCGTTAAAAGTGGCAATCTATATGATTTGTAAAGAATTATATTTAGGAATAATAAATGCAAATATATATAATACTCTGTAAATAGTGACCTAGTTTAGTATATATTACATAACCAGTAATAATATATATATATATATAATAAATATATAGTGGTATGCTTTGATCGTATTGGAACAGCCGCTATCCATTTACTATAATAATGATCTAAATTAATATAATAAACTTATAATAAGGCTATTAAGTTAATTTTCACTTTAGTATACTGTTAATTTATTACTATATTATAATATTATATATATAATAGGTATATAAGTTTAGACTAAACATAAATCTATATATTACTATAGTGAGCTGATCCAATATATCAAAGTATAGATATATATATATACTTGTTATGTATAATTCTATTAAGAGTATTAGTATATTGTAGAGGTGAACACTATAATATATTTATAGGAATATCTACTATTTATAAGCTAAAGTTGGTACATATTTATATATATTATATAAAGACGCCAAAAATTATTAAACGAGTGATCGGACGATAAAGAGTATCGGTGCGAAGAAATTTACACGATACTTTACTCACAACAATTGACAGATATCTTCTGATCAACAGAACCTTATTCGTACTGCTCGGGATGCCATAGCATATCACATATATAATTATTAACTAACTCATATTGCATATATAGTAGATTTACCTTGTATATTTACCATAATACTATAATGTAATCATATTAAATAATTTATATCCTAATTAAATGATTTATTATATATAATAATTAGTACGTAATACTTATATTTGTACTAGGTGACAAATTTAGAAATATACATATAATAGATACCACATAATGGTATTGATCTTTTCGATTTCGATGGAGGATATGATTATCCACTATTGATAAGAAGTTTTTAGCAAATTTGAACAGTTTTAGGGGACCCTGAAAAGCTTGACGTCTTAGTAAAGCACCTTTTAGTCTTTTAAATAATGGGTCATGTGCCTGACATTGTGCTATATGATCCATTAATATTTCCACTGAATCTTGTGATGTTCTGATCAGGGAAATATTTCGTATAAATAATAATTTAGTGGGAGGTTTCTTCTTCTTCTTCATAACTTCCTCCCCACCAGATTCCAACCAATTTTCAAGTGGCTGATCATTCTGGTCTGTAAGTTGATCTTCGTCAGTTGCTTGGTACTCTATTTCATAAAGTTTATTTGATGTTAGTAATTCTTTTCCGCAAGTATTCGCTGGTATTAAATCCTCTTCTAAACCAATGACTTGAGTTCTTCCAGGGACTAATAGATTGTATTGAATGCCACTTATGCAAAACAGATGGCACACTTCTTTATGAGTTGGATCTCCAAAGTGTAAAGGATGTGTTTTACTGTA
>JABUQX010135050.1:0-23367 GCA_015478945.1 Trachelipus rathkii | reverse complement strand
CGCCATTAACCATGTTCTTTGAATCTAAGTTAGATTGGAATACCTTATAATATTTTCCTTGTCAATCTGATGTATTGTGCTATACATTGATGAAGAAACACACAGCCTAAAGAGGCTGGAGCCCATTTTTTTAATAAATTAATCGGGTATGGTGTTCCCTTTTTTTTGTTATCCAAATCTAATCCTGGAAGACAGCCCTACACTCCTCACATAATTCAAGTCTAGTCTGTAGTTAGTTTTTTCAAGGCTAAAAATTGCTACATATTGTGCGCCCAAACGCTCGGGTGCGGTCTCCGAAAATGGATAGTCGAGGGACGGTAGGTTAGATAGCTTAAAGTATATTAAAGAGTAGTAACAGGTAGGAATATAGTAGTAAGTAAGTTGAGCTGTAAAGTACCAATCACTGCGCTACTACAATGACGGAGGTTGCCTCGCGGATGACCCGGACGCTTTGGAAACCAGGTACTAAAGGAAGAAGCTTTTAAGGAAGAAAGACGCACGAGGAGAACATCGCATCAAGAATCGATTGAGAACGGCTACGACGCAATTACTCAGACGGAAAATGAAGGAAATGCCCGCGAGAAACAGGACAATGAAGAGGAAGAATGGAGGCGAAAATTTGGCCACTTAAAAAAATAGAGGGAAATGTTACACAACAGGTTTCTGATGGGATTTGGAAGGGGAACGGGAATGAATGCGAACCCAACAAAGGGGGTGACTCTACCCAAACGGCTAGACGTCTAAAAAGAAAAAAAGAAGGTGGGGGAAAGTGGAAAGAAAAGAAGGACGAAAGAGTAGTGCAAACCAAAGCATGAGGAAAAGTGAATGACCAGGATGATGAGCTTAAAGTGAATGTCACTTGAGGGATGATGGGGATGGGATGCGAGAGAAGGATGTAAATAAGCGGTGGTGAATGAGAGGAAAATTGAAAAAGAATGGGAGAAGAGAAAAATAGGAATAAAAAGAAAGAAAAAAGATTCTAAAGAAATTAGCGAGCAACATGAAAGGAGAATGACAAAGGTGTAAAAGCATACGATTCATTATATAGTAGTTCAGAAGGTGAGGTGAATGTGTTTGAGGGGAATGAGACGGGATCTGGTTCTGAATCTGAGCGTAGAGTGAAAAGGAGTGTGCTGATTCGGGACATTCCAAAAATTAATAAATTTAATGTGTACGGTACGAAAGAGGTTGAGGAGTTCTTTAGGGAATATGAGGGTTATTGTAGGGAGAAGTTTGACGAGAATAAGGTCTTTTGGGTGAAAGAGTTGGGCGAATTTTTAGAGGGGCGAATGCTGGAATTTTATAAGGCTGTCAGTGTGGGTGAGCCAAAATATGAAGTGGTTAAACAGAGAATCATGGACCAGGTTGTGAGAGTGAAAGGGGGAGTGAAGTATAGAAAGGTGAATGATTTTGATAAAGCTAGGCGTGGAAAGAGTGAAAGGATTGATATGTATGCGCATCGATTGGAAACCTTGGCGAGAAAGAAGTTTGGGGATGATGATGTGGACGGGAATAAGAGATTGTTGAAGAAGTTTTTGGAGACGGTTCCGACCTCTGTGGCAGAATATGTGAATTTGCGAAGGAAAGAGAAAATGAGATGGGCGGGAGAACGATTGACTTGGGAAGATGTTTTGGAAATTGTAGAAGATAGGGAGTTTGAAGGCGAGCGAGAGGAGAATGAACGACGTGAGGGTGTACAGTGGTAGGGTAAGATATACGAATGAAAGCGCTCACCACCCCCGCATTAAAGAATCTTAGAGACGCTTGCTTTGAAAGCCAAACCCCACTACGAAGTGAATGTGTTGAAAACAAATTTTCTGGGAGGGATTTTTAGGGTTTGGACGGTTGATGAAAGACAAGGCAGTGTATGAATTGCAGCTGAGGTGTGGGGTAATTTGCTGGTGTCGTTCAAGTTAGAGTCGGAAAAGTGATGCTGAGAGATGCGGGAACCGCGATGGCCGGTCCATAACCACTAAGGTCAAGAGACATTATAATCATATGATGTCACAGGAATCTAAGGTTCGTCGGCAAACCAAGGAAACATGTGAGTGCACAATAGGGATGGACAGTGTATCTTCGTTGCATGGGAAGATGGGCCATATTGATATCAGACATGTAGATGGGCAACTGGTGGCTTGTTTAGCTGTGGCAAGTGGGTTTCATTGGCCGATGAACATGTACGGACCCGCAAAGGGCTGGGTGTAGGAGAATGCGGAGGGTGGATCATTGCGGTGCGTATTTCGTCCCTCAGGTCGTGTATAGAGCGAGGATGTGAGGCAACCGTAACTGTGGGAACCTAATATGTCCACGGTCCTGCTCACGGGTGGACAAATGTCTTCTCCTAGGATGTTAGCGCGGTCCTCCTAGAAACACTTGTACCTAATGTGCGGGGAGATAAATAGCGCGCATGTGCTTGGTATCTGCTGATTGCGGCAGCTGCGTGATGGCAACCACGTCCGGCGCTCACACGACGGTCCAGGTTAATTCCATGCGTGTCATGCACACCCACAAACACTACATCATTGTAGCCTAGGTCATTCGTGGTATGGTGTTAGGGTCCCGGTTCAACCAGGTACAGTGGTCAGGCTGATATGGACTGCTAAGTTAGGAAATGATTAAAATGTGGAGTGAAGGTAGGGTGCAACATTACAAAATCAGGATTAAGACATTAACAAATTCGGAAAACGGGGTTGCCTGTGAGGTTGCAGCTGGTGAACCACCCTTCAGGTTGAATAGGAATGTCACAGATAGGGATGTAAGTTTGTCGACTGTGTTCAGTTGGTCCGTGACTCCTCTATGAAGTATTAGGTTTATTGGAGTGGATCGCTCGGTATGAGGTTACCGTGCCTCTTGACTTGATACTGGGTGTAATCGGTACGTAGCGTGTCGACTGTTGTATACAAGGAAGCATCTATGATAGGCACATCAATCATGGAATAATAAGGGAAGATCAGAAAGAAGCGGTAGGGTCAATATACAAGGGAATTCAGTAATGTGTTACGTCGCGCGTCGGCCTACCGGATGGCGAAGTTAAAACTTTTTAGAGAGACAGCGTTAAAGATAGGAGAAACAGTTAGGCATGGGAGATGAGTTTAATGTGATGATAGTAGGAACCGAAAAAGTTATGAGTGTTATTGGGTATAAAACGTTTTTGAGTGCAAATGGGATAGTTATCTATCCGAATCGAAGGATGAGATATTAGAAGGAAGGTTGGAATAAGGACTGGAACATGTTCAGATGATAACAAAAGAAACCTACATCCCGTCACACATCATAGCAAGAGAATGTGAAGTGATTAGGGAAGGTAGAATGTGAAACTGTTTTTAAAGGCGTGGAAGTTTTGCTTTAGAAGGATAGGCCTTGAAGGACGTAAAAAGTGGAGGTAGTGTGAAGAGGTGGATACGAATGTGACGGTGGTGGATTGAAAACCAGAATTAGCACATGATGTTCTGCGTGTTTGGATGGTTTATGATGCGAAGGTATAGGTGGAAAAGGGTTGCACATTTTATTTGATGGTTATTATATTTATAATAGATTTTTGAATAATCCTAAGGGTATGTATTGCAGAAAGGGACCGCCCTGATGATGAAAAAACGAGAGAGAGTTGAGAGGTATAAGGTGGTGATGTAGTTTGGCTAGTTTTGCTATTACTCGTTTTTTTGTATTAGAGAATTCGAGAGAGAATGAATGCTGTGTGTTTGCTGGTGATATTGAGAAGAAAAAGGATTGGGTGTATGATGAAATGGTTGATAAAGTAAAATTACCTGAAGGTTTGAATGAAGTGAGGAGACAAAAGGTTTTACGAATGTTATGGGAAAGGAGGAAAGCGCTGAGCCAGGGCGATGAAGATTTTGGAAATGCAAAATTGGGCGTTCCGATATGTAGCGGAGTGACACCCCCATATATCAACGACCTCGACACTTTCCTCCCCCGTTGCGAATGAGAATTGAAGAGCAGTGTGAAGAGTTAGAGCGAATAGGTGATTAGAAGAAGTGGAAGAGTCCTGGGGAATAGTCCCCGATTGTTTGCCTTAGTGCGAAAAACCTGAATGGACGTTTGAGGCTTGTGTATTGAATTAATACCCGTAAGGTGAATTTGAAAAGACTGTGAAAGAATAGGTTTGCCATATGTGTTAGTTCAGAATCGGTGCATAATCGTATGTACTATGGGCATGCAAACGTCTTTTTCACGGAAAATGGATCTGCCGTGACGTGAGTGGACCCGTGGGTATTAATCAGATGCAGTGAATGAAGAGAGTAGTAGGTGTGTGACTGCCTTTTCAACTGCCAAAGCCCGGCATTACACAGTTCATGCACGCTGCAGCTTATGTGGGTTAGCAATGCTCCAGCGCATCACCATCATCAGGAAAAAACCAAACAGCAGGAAACACATAGCGGTAATGCCGTATGTGATGGTTGTTCAGTAGATGACATACAGTGAATGAATGAATCTTTCTCTGAGCAGTTTGAATTAGTGAATGCATGTGCTCTGCAAAAAGTTTAGAGGGAGATAGGCTCTGACTAAAAGTCGAAAGTCGGAAAAGAGGTCAGAGTGTTTTGCGGATGAGGGTTGAATCTTGGGACACAAGGTGTCTCCAACCCCCCACCAGCCCTCCTGTGCAACTGGTTAAAGAAAGCAGAAAGCTGTATGAGAAAGTTCGGCCAGGTTTCTCCAAGCCCGAGGAATGTAAAGAGAGGGTTAAAGGAATTTTTGGTTTTTAGGTATAGAATTTGGAAGGGAAAGTTTTTGAAAGATTGCGGGCTACATTTCACGCAAATCGTACTGAGAACCTTGACTGAACTTGGACTGGGGGGAAAAAAGAAGAGTTTACGATTTGTGAAAAGCTTGGAATGAATAAAATGAATGAAGCGTCTGCTTGAAAAATGTTGAAAAAGCGGAAGTCGCATAAAGGGATGTAGAGCTGCTTATCGGATTATAGTGCGAAGACACTGCGAAACCTTTTGGAAGTTTTATACGGAATGCAAGTCACTACGTGGGTATTGTATGGGGGTTGTGGATGCAAAAAAGAAACAGAGGTGATGATGGGGATGGAAAGAAAACGAGGTATTGGCGTATGCTCTTCGAAAGCGTTTAGTATGAACAGAGCCGAAAGTATTCTTACGATTGAAAGAGAAGGAGTTGGGCCTGCTTTGCGTTTTTGTTTTTGAAATTCGTTGCGTCCGTTTTGCTATGCGAATTAAGTTCATTGGCGAACGGATCAGCCACCCTTGGTTGTATTTGCCGAGAAATGAGGTAAGTAAATAGTCGGCTTTGCAAGAACCTCGGGAGATTTAAGTGATTTGATTATGTGGTATTTGAGTAGCTGTGCCGGGAGGTGAAAGGAAAATGAAAAATTTGCTTGATTTGTGTCAAGAATGCCGTGGAAGCTGAACGAGTATGAATGAAAGGTAGTAATAGACCCGAAGTGAGTATTTTGCCTAAGGGTAATTGATGATGAAGGGAAAGGAAAGTCAGGGTGGGGGTTGATTCTATGTCCCAGAAACTGTGTGTGTATGGGTTACAGGATAGGAATTCTAGCTAAGGTAGGTTGCGATTTCGAGAGTGCCTGAGATGTACGAGAAGAATTTGCGGAGTTGAAGTTAGTGACTGAGGGTGAAGTTAAGAAAAACGTGAGCAGATAGGGATTAGGAAGGTGAAATATTTTATTGAAGATTAAGGCTCATGAACGAGGGGTGCTCCGCCGGTGATTTGCAAAGGATATTGAATTTTGTGAGTAAGTTCGTTTAAGAAGTTGTATGGTTGCATTTTAGGTGGAGAGGAGACCCGGTTTTTGTATAGAGGTGACAGCGTGTGAGTGAGTCTGGCTGCAATAACGTGGGGTAGCTTTCAATTTCCAGTTGTTAAGGGCCGCCCGCCGTACATTACAATTGGGGTAATCGAGAAGGAAAAAAAGAGTTATAAGGAAGTATTGTTGGAAATCAGAGTTGAGGAGTGTCTGTGAGGGTGATGAGGATTGTTTGAAATGATTTCGTCCAGGGGGGAATTCGAAGAGGTTCATGATGCGATCAGGGATAAGTGGAGAAGGAATGGAGGGAAAGTGCAGCGGTGAATTGGAAGAGTATTGTGGACTGATTGACTGGGGCCTCAGACTTAGTGAATGCATCTGTGTACGGGAGAAGAGAGCGAGTGGACCAACAAAGAGCCCGTGGCAGATTAGAGAGGAGGGAGTTACGAATGGAAGAATCAAAGGGACTATTTTTGGCAGGTGATTTGTCGCTTGAAGAGGTTGTTTAAAGGTAAGTAAATCAGGAACGTTAGGCGGAAGTGAACATAAGGGTGCTTGGGCTGGCAACGAGGAGCGAATGCGTATTGATTTTTGTTTGAGGATTGACTTTGAGGGTGAATAGGTTGTCACGTCCTAGATGGTACGGGAAATGAAGGTGTGTCTTTGAAGGGAAGTCCGTGAGATTAGATGTGGTTAGAAATGCAGAAGGAGAATGGGATGTGTTGTTTGATTTTGTTTGGCGCATGGTGAGAGTTGGTTTTTGTACGGGGATGCAAAGAACCTGTTAAAGCATGAAGAAAGATTATCGAGGGTTTAATGCACAAGAGGGGAATGTCCTCACAAAACTGGGTTGGTGAGTTTAGACGAAACAATGTATTTTGTTTTGGAGTAAGGAAGCTGTGTTAGATGGGACCAGTTGATAGAAGATGAGTTTTAGGCAACTTTGCGAAAAAGGTTGTTTGTGTGTGTTACGTAATGTTGGTGTATATATCGATAAAGTACAAGGAGAGGATGATTTGTATGGTACCTGTGTTTTCTGTGTTGGAACGGTTAGGGGATGGCGTTAGGTTGATCCACCGTAGGTCATGGCCACATGGGGAAGTTTTTTTAAAATTTGTCGAGGGATGTATTGGAGAAGAGAGAGTGTTTATTCCTTGGTAAGAAAATAGTAAATGATTGTTTGCAACTACTACTACTTGTGAGGGACAGGTCAGAAAGGAAAAAGTATCAGGAGAATGTATGTAAACCCCCCGTGGTTACGGATGCGATGTGAATGAACCTTTGAGGTTAGAGTGAATCGATTGTTTCTTGCCAGGTGACTGCGGATTGGTAAATGTAGGAAATGGTGCGTGATGAGTGGATCACAAAAGTAAGTTTGCATATGCTGTGCCGGTGAAGAATAAGACTAGTGCGAATGTGGCTAGGGTGGTAAGGGAAGTTTTGTTGCCGATGTGTGTATGTAAACCGAAGCGAATGTTGAGTGATAATGGACCGGAGTTTGTAGGGCAGGCGTTTGAGCAAATGTTGAGTGATTGGGGCATTGAACATGTGAGAACGACGCCGTATATGCCGAGTTCGAATGGGTTAGCAGAGAGGACGATTCGAACATTGAGTGAAATGTTACGAATGATGAGTGAAAGAGAAAATGATTGGGATTATTGGTTAGGAAGAGTGTTGTGGGCTTATAATATGACTGTGCATAGAGCAACTGGTATGTCTCCTTGTATGTATGTGTTGAATTTTGAGAAGTTTGTAAAACCCAGGCTTGGGTTACCTGAAGGTGATAGGGACGTTTGGAGAAAGGGTAGTTTAAAGTTTGCCAGTTTTAAGGTAGGGGATAAGGTTTTGAAGGAAGTGATTGAGAAAGGTCGGTTGAATGTGAGTAAGATGAGAGAAAAGTTCGAAGGGCCGTATATTGTAAAAAGGGTTATGTCTAATGGGGTTAGTTATTTGTTGGAGGGTGAGAACGATGGTGGTACGAATGAGTTTCGGGCCCATCAGACAACAGTTGCAGGCCGTGGAAGGAACCCCCTGGTTATCTTCTAAGCAACAACACAGTTGAAAGACGTATTGATGAAATGAGTTATGATTTTGAATGAGATGGGGATATATGTGGCATGATTTGTGAGTTTTAACAGGGGAAAGAGTTAGTGTTTCGGTGGAGAGATACGCAAAAGAAAAAGCCGGCCCGTTTATAAAAGAGGAAATCGCGGTAATGTTAGCAAATGTAAAAGTGTTGTTGTTTAACGATCGCATGACATGAGAAATATGAGTATTTTTCAGGATTCTGGTGGGATAATGGGAATAATGAGCAGAGTTTAAGGAAGAGTACGTATACTGTGTGTAAGTTTCCGTTAGATGAAAGTGAGGAGTTGGTTGGCGGGATACAGTTGAGAGATATTAGAGACAAGAATGGGCATTATGGACGTGGATGATTGTGACGCGTAAATTTTTGTGTGGGAATTGATGAAAAGTAGCATGAATGTTATTAAAGGCCGAATGCTAGGATGAGAGAAACTCGAGAAAGAGATTGCAGAAATGTCTGAGCTATTACCTAGGGGAGGAAGTGTGGAATGAAGTAGGAGAGACTGATGAAAAAGCGGAAGGTGGGAATAAACCCAGTGAACAAGTGAAGGAATATGAGAAACCGTTTACTAGGAGTAGAGGAGTTGTAAAAGAGTATGATTGGGTGATGACAACGGCGTTATAGATGGATATGAATGTTGGGATAAATATGATACAAACTTAGGTGGGAGGGATGTAGTGAGCTGCCCTTAGTGGTTTTGTATCATATTTTTCATATGTATCATATGTATATTTTAAAATATTTCTTTGGGGCGGTAATATATCATTATGTATCATACAGTATATTATTTTTATATAATTCTTTTGATGGGGGTATTGTTAATTTATGTCATTTGAGAGGAGTGTTATGAGGCGAGAATAATTTGTGTTGCTCGTGAGTGATGGGTGTTTTCTGCGCCAACGAGTAGTTCTTCAGTTTCTCTTTCCCCCTTGGTCTTCCTAGGTTTCGCCATCACTCCCATCACCTCCTTTCACTTTTTGAAATGAAATGGAATGTGAATGATCTGTAGCATGAGCCGCATCAGATAGATCTACGGGGTGTGTGATTAATTGATTTATATTATGTTGTTAATTTTTTTTCCTTTCCGTCAGGAAAAGTATATTAAATTATTAACTAAGCTTTTAGGGAAGTCGTGTCTGTACTGTGGTACATGTCTTTTCGTGGTGTTGGAATGGTAGATGGTTGACTTTGATTGAAAGCATAGCGAAGAGAATTGCGTTTCGTTGATTTCGTTTTCGGACTTTGGAAGTTCCTTCTTTGGGTAAGGGTCCCTTTTTTATCTATTATTATGTTTTTAAAATGACTAATTGAAATTAATGGTGATTAATATGCGCCAGCAAAAAACGACCCCGCCCGATAGCCGACCCCCAACACGACACCGAATCACACCCCCACTTGACCACCACAGGCCCCACACGCAACCAAACAGCTATTCTCAGTATTATGTTATTATGAATATTTTATTCGTATGTTCTTTATTACCTCTGTATTTCTATATGGGTATTTTAAACCGTAGATGATTGTGCATCATTGAGCGTCCAGCTAGGAGTGGCTAAAATACGACACATCCGTTCATTTAAAACCGCATGTGGAGCCGTTCCTGTTCAACCGTAGATATGCGACTGCAAGAGTTAGAAGTAGAGGCTTCGGCAACAAACAACAGCTGACGTCAAACACCATTGGCCATGGTAAGTTAATGTTGGTAATTTTCTTCTGTTCTGTAATTTTTTCTTATCTATAAATTTTGTAAGTTTGTTTAAATAGTGTGAGTATTTTTACCTTTATAGTTTTTTTTATTAAAAAACAATAGTCTTTGAATTTTTTGTGTTATTTAAATTTTGATCTATGTATAGAGTTGTTTGCTTTTGATTGGAAATCTGAATGTTTAAAGATTAAATTTAAAATCGTTAATGCGGTTTAAATGTAAAGATCTGTGTTCCTGACTATGATAGTATTTGATTTAGTATTTCTTGTTAATAATTTTATGAATTGTACGATACGTTCAATTTGTACTTTATTGTACGTTAATTACGTATTTAATAACGTTTTTAGACCTCCATGTTAGGAGTTTGTTTAATTTCTCATTCCAGTTTTTTTTCTGCTCTTGTCTTGTGTCTGGAGGAGTTCCTGGATTTATTTGTGGCTCCATATTTTTTGGCTCTACTGTTCCTGTTTTGGGGGCTGTTCTTGTGGCTCCGTTTATGGTACTTGGGTACCAAATAAACTTAATGGTGCGGTGCACCTAAATAATATAAAACTGACATGACTTGCGATGGAGGAGCATGAATGATTTTTCAACTCGGAAGATGTACCTGACATTGAGAAAAGGAAAAGTGTACCAATTGGATATTTCGACGGAAAAGATGTATTTTTTCGAAAGGAAAGTACACTCTGATCTTTTTAAAAGGAGAAAAAGCAAGATTAAATTTGAACGATAATTTTGAACTAAAGAACAAACCGAACAATGACACAAAGAGTAGGAGAAGAAAAAACTGTAGAACAATTTTTTTCTACATTTACGAAAAACATTGGGAAAAAACCTGAAAGTAATTGTTGTGAAACTTAGAAAAAAACATATTGATAAGCTAAAACATAACACTTACCATAAAAATAAAAGTAGGTTACCACCATAAGACGGTGATAATACTTTAAAATAAGATGGCTGCAATAGAGGCACGCACTTTTAAATTCCAAACTTTGAAAGAAATTAGCTCATCATTTACCCATAATTTAAAGATTCCAACATTTTTTTTTTTGAAAATGTACTTTATTCAGTATCTTTCACTTATCTTTCACTTAATTTTTGTCTATTAAATAACAGAAGAAGGTTTGGTCCTTAGGTATAGAAATTCTTATTGTAATATAATGGTATAGTTGTAATACCTGGGGTGGAACTAGTTTAGGTCTGTATAGGATATTAAAATTGGACAAAATAACGTGGTGTATTCAGTTGGTGCACGCGTGTAGGTGGTTTATCGGTTATCGGACATTTACCATGGTTTTTGTTAATTTAATAGCTATTGGAAATACCCCCTTCTATTATTTTCCTTGTTATCTGTGTTATGTGTATCAATTTTATGAGAAAACAGTAATTGCCGTGTGGACCATTTTTTAATAAATTAAGGTGTATGTGTCCTTTTTTTGTATTCCCCCAATATCTATCCTGGAAGACAGCCTCACTCCTTCATAATTCAAGTTATTGGTTAGTTTTTTTTCAGGTAAAATCTGCTACATAGTTGTGTGGCCACCAACCGTTGGGCGTGGTCTCGTAAGGACTAGGTGAGGACACGTATCGTCTGTTAGTAAGTAAAAAGTAGATACGTATTAAAGTAGTGTTAAGTAGAACTATAGTAGTAACAGTAAGTTGTAGTGTAAAAGTAAACATGGCTACCTAATGAGGGAAGTGTTGCGGGCCGAGTTGGAAAGGTATAAGGAAGCTTTAAAGAAGAAAAAAGAAAGAGAGAGAGAATGAGAACCTTGAGTGAGAATCGGTGAGAGAATTATCAGAGGAAGTGACAGGAAATGTCGAGGAACAACCGAATGGAAGACAAGAGAGGAATGGAGGCGAAACTTGGCACTCTAAAATAGAGAACATGATATTGAACAACAGGTTGCTGATGGGTATTGGAGGGAACGGAATGAATGGAACCCAACAAAGGGTGACCTCTACTCCAAAGGTAGACGTAAAAAGAAAAAAAGGTGGGAAAGTGGAAAAGAAGGACGAGAGAGTGAAAACCAAAGATGAGGAAAAAGTGATGAACCAGGATGATGAGCTAAGTGATGTGACTGAGGATGAAGGGGATGGGGATGGAGAGAAGGATGTAAAATAAGGTGCGTGACATGAGAAAAATTGAAAAGGATATGGAAGAACAGAGAAGAAAGGATAAAAAAGAAGAAAAAGAACTTCTCAAGAATTAGGAGACATAAGGAGAATGGAAAAGTAAAAGCATAATCATTATATAGTAGTCAGAAGTGAGGTGAATGCTGTTGAGGGGAATGAGACGGATCTGGTTCTGAATCTGGCGATAAGGATGAAAAGGAGTGTGCTGAATCGGGACATTCCAAAAATTAAATAAATTTAATGCTGCTACTGGTACCGAAAGACAGGTTGGGACTGTCTTTTCTTTAGGGAAATCATGTAGAGCGGTAATTGTAACGGAGAAGTTTGGACGAGGAATAAAGCGTCTTTTGTGATGGAAAGAGTGGGCGAAATTTCTTAGAGGGCGAATTGTTGCGAATTTTTATAAGGCTGTCAGTGTGGTGAGCCCAAAATATGAAGTGCGTGTTAAAACATGAAGAAATCTATGGACCAGGTTGTAGAGAGGTTGAATAAGGGGGAGTGAAGTGTATAGAAAGGGAATGATTCTGGAAAAACCTAGGCGTCGGGAAAGGATGTGAAAGCGACCTTGATATGTATGGCGCATCGATCTCGGAAACCCTGGGCGCAGAAGAGAGTGGGGATGCAGATGTGGTACGGGTAATAAAAGATTGTTGAAGAAAGCTTGTTTGGAGACCGGTTCCTGGACCTCTGTGGAGCAGCAATATGTGAATTTTGCGAAGGAAAGAGAAAAGTGAGAATCGGGCGGTGAGAACGATTGACTGGGAAATGTTTTCGGAAATTGTTTAGGAAGGAGTAGGGAGTTCGTTAGAAGGCGAGCGAGAGCGAGAATGAACAGCGTGGAGTGTACAGGTGGTAGGGAAAGAATATACGAATGTGAAAGGGCTCACCACCCCCTCAGTCATAGAGTCTTATATAGAGGACGCCTTTGAAAGCAACCCCTACGAAGTACAATGGTGAAATTTTGGACGGGAGAATTGTTTATGGGGTTTTGGAAGGTGATAGAAAAGACCAGGTGAATGCAGGAGGTTGTGGGTAACTTTTGCTGGTCGTCAAGTTCGGCTGAATTCGTGAGTAGTGCCAGAGGGAACGATGGCTGGCTATAACCAAGGATCAAGGTTATAAATCATGGTCAAGGGAATTAGAGGTCGCGCCTTGGGAAACCAAGAAATATCGTTGAGTGCAAATTACGGGATGTGAAGTGGTTTTCGTTGTGGGAAGAAATGGGCATAGTGATATCAGAATAGTAGATGTGCGCACTGGTGCGTTGTTTGAAGCTGTTGGGCAAGTCGAGTCATTTGGCCCATGAAACTGTACGGACCCGCAAAGCGGCCTCGGGTTGTAGGAGATGCGGAAGCGTGTGGATCTGGGGTGCGTGATTGTCCTTCAGCGGTGTAAGAGCGAGGGCAACGGATATGTGGGGAACCTGTGTGTCGAGGGCATCATTTTTCTAGGATGTGCGGGTCCCCTAGAAACACTTGTACTAAAGTGTGCGGAAAATAGGGCATGTGGTTAGGTATGTGTGGGCGAGTTGAGGCAACCAGTCTGGGTAGTTCAGGTTAATTC
This sequence comes from Trachelipus rathkii, assembly GCA_015478945.1. Classification (NCBI taxonomy): domain Eukaryota; kingdom Metazoa; phylum Arthropoda; class Malacostraca; order Isopoda; family Trachelipodidae; genus Trachelipus; species Trachelipus rathkii. Next base: position 10,131 of record JABUQX010135050.1, on the reverse strand, counting down.
CTGGTGTGCGAGGTCTTCGGTATTGGTCTGTTAGCTGGCTCCGAGTTCAAAAACGGGTTAGTCGGTCAGGCTGTGGACCTGGAATAGGAATGTAAATGTGAGTGAGGTAGGGGTGAACACTGTACAAAATCACGTAAGACATTTAACAATTCGGGAAAACGGGGTTGCCGTTGAGGGTTTGCAGCTGAGAACCCCTCGGTGAGATTACGAGGTTGTCACAAGATATAGGTAGGGGGATGTAAGTTGTCGATGTATATGTATTTCAGTGGTCCTGTGAATGAATTGTATGAGATTAACGGGTTTATGTGTGGAGGTATTGAGGTTCGTGCTTTGATTGATACTGGGTGTATGGTTAGTGTTGTGTATAAAGGAGCATATGATAGGATGAATATAAGGGAAGATCAGAAAGAAGTCGGTAGGGGTCATATTAAAGGAATTAGTAATGTGTTGGTACCGGTGGAAGTTAAATTTAGAGAGAGTGTTAAGATAGGAGGAATAGGCATGGAGGAGAGTGAGTTTTATGTGATTGATAGTAGGAACGAAAAGTATGATGTGTTATTGGGGTATAAGTTTTTGAGTGCAAATGGGATAGTTATTCATCCTGATCGAAGGATGATAGAGAAGAAGGTGAATAAGGATGGAACATGTCAGATGTATGTGAATGATTTAGGGAAGGTAGATGTGAAATTGGTTAAAGGCGTGGAAGTGTTTGCTTTAGAGGATAGGTCCTTGAAGACGGATAAAGTGGTAAGTGTGAAAGTAGGTTGGAATACGAATGTGGGTGTGGATGAAAACCAGAATAGCATGTTTCTGGTGGATGGTTATGATGCGAGGTATAGGGTGAAAAGGGTTGCACATGTATTTGATGGTATAATAGATTTGAATAATCCTAGGGTATGTATGCAGAAGGTGCCTGATGTGAAAAAGAAGAGAGTGAGAGGTATAAGGGTTGGTGATGTAGTTGGTAGTTTGTATTCTGTTTTTGTATTAGAGAATTCGAGAGAGAATGAATGCTGTGTGTTTGCTGGTGATATTGAGAAGAAAAAGGATTGGGTGTATGATGAAATGGTTGATAAAGTAAAATTACCTGAAGGTTTGAATGAAGTGAGGAGACAAAAGGTTTTACGAATGTTATGGGAAAGGAGGAAAGCGCTGAGCCAGGGCGATGAAGATTTTGGAAATGCAAAATTGCCGGCGTTCCGCATAGTGTTAGCGGAGGACACCCCCATATATCAACGACCTCGACACTTTCCTCCCCCGTTGCGAATGAGATTGAAGAGCAGTGTGAAGAGTTAGAGCGAATAGGTGTATTAGAAGAGAGTGAGAGTCCTTGGAATAGTCCGATTGTGCCTGTGCGAAAACCTGATGGACGTTTGAGGTTGTGTATTGATTATCGTAAGGTGAATGAAAAGACTGTGAAAGATAGGTTTTTCCTATGTGTGTAGTTTCAGAATGCGTGTATAGTATGTATGGGATGAAAGTTTTTACGAAAATGGATCTGGTGCGTGGGTATTATCAGATGCCAGTGGAAGAGGATAGTAGGTGTGTGACTGCCTTTTCAACTGCAAAGCGGCATTACCAGTTTAGGAATTTGAGCTTTGGGTTAGCCAATGCTCCAGCGGCGTTTCAGAGGGCGATGAATGTGGTCATGAATGATTTTCCCAGTAAGAATGTGATGGTGTTCATAGATGACATACTAGTGATGAATGAATCTTTCTCTGAGCATTTGAAGTTAGTGAATGATGTGTTGAAAAAGTTAGAGGAGATAGGGATAAAAGTGAAAGTCGAAAAAGTGTGAGTGGTTTGCGGATGAGGTTGAATTCTTGGGACACAAGGTGTGTGCGACTGGTTTAAAGAAAGCAGAAAAGTTTATTGAGAAAGTTCGGCAGTTTCCAAAGCCGAGGAATGTAAGAGAGTTAAGAGGATTTTTGGGTTTGGTAGAATTTGGAAGGAAGTTTATGAAAGATTGTTCGGGTGTGATGAAACCTTTGACTGAATGGACTGGGAAAAAGAAGAGTACGATTGTGAAGTGGAATGATAAAATGAATGAAGCGTTTGAAAAGTTGAAAGCGGAAGTCGCAAAGGATGTAGAGCTGGCTTATCCGGATTATAGTGAGAATGCGAAACCTTTGGAAGTTTATACGGATGCAAGTGGGTATTGTATGGGGGGTTGTTTGATGCAAGAACAGGTGATTGATGGGATTGAAAGAAAACGAGTGATTGCGTATGTTTCGAAAGCGTTTAGTATGACAGAGCGAAAGTATTCTACGATTGAAAGAGAGTTGGCTGCTTTGAGGTTTTGTTTGAAATCGTTGCGTCCGTTTTTGTATGGAATTAAGTTCATTGTGCGAACGGATCACCAACCCTTGGTGTATTTGCAGAGAATGAGGATAGTTGATAGTCGGCTTGCAAGAACTCTGGAAGATTTGAGTGATTTTGATTATGTGGTTGAGTATGTGCCGGGTGAAAGGAATGAAATTGCTGATTTGATGTCAAGAATGCCTGGGAGTGAGAGTATGAATGAAAAGGTAGTGATAGACCCGGAATATTTGCCTAAGGGATTGATGAAGGGAAAGGAAAGTCAGGGTGGGGGTGATTCTATGTTCGAAAGTGTGTTGTATGGGTTACAGGATTTAGCTAGGGATAGGTTGGTTTCGAGAGTGCCTGAGAGTATAGAAGAATTGCGGAGGGAAGTTATGACTGAGGTGTGTAAGAAACCTGAGCAGATAGGGATTAGGAAGGTGAAATATTTTATGAAGGAGTTAAAGGCTATGTGTAACGTAGGTGTGCTTCCGGTGCAAGAGGTATTGATTGTTGTGAGTAAGTTGTTTAAGATAGTTGTATGTGTGCATTATGGTGGAGAGAGACCGGTTTTGTATAGGAGTGAGGGTGTAAGTGGTGCAAAAGTGGGTGAGCTTCATTTACAGTGTTTAAGTGGCGTACATTACAATTGGGTAATCGAGAAAAAGAGTTATGATAGGAAGTATGTGTTGGAATCAGAGTTGGAGGAGTGTCTGTTTGAGGGTGATGAGGATGTGAAAATGATTTGTCCAGGGGAAATCGAAGAGGTCATGTATTGCGATCATGGGATAAGTGGAAGAATGGAGGTGAAAGTGCAGGTGAATGGGAGAGTATTTTGTGGACTGATTGATACTGGGGCTCAGATTTCTTTAGTGAATGCATCTGTGGTACGAGAGATTGAGCGAGTGACGTGGCAGATAGAGAGGAGGAGTACGAATGTGAAGATCAAAGGGATTGGGTCAGGTGATTTTGTCGCTTTTGAAGAGGTTTTGTTAAAGGTAGAAATAGGAACGCTAGGGGAAGTTGAACATAGGTTTGTTGTGCTGGACGAGGAGCGAATGCCGTATTGTTTTTTGTTTGGGATTGACTTTTTGAGGGTGAATAGGTTGTCCGTAGATGTAGGGAATGAAAGGTTGTTGAAGGGAAGTCGTGAGATTGTTAGAATGCAGAAGGAGAATGTGTGTGTTGTTGATTTTGTTGGCATGGTGAGAGTTGGTGTAGGGGATGAAGAACTGTTAAGCATGAAAGATATCGAGGTAATGCAAGAGGAATGTCCTATGGTCTGTGAGCTGAGAAAATGTATTTTGTTGGGTAAGGAAGTGTGTAGATGGGACCAGTTGATAGAAGATTTTAGGGTATTTGCGAAAAGGTTTGTTGTGTGTACTAATGTGGTGTATTATATTCGGAAAGTAAGGGAGGATGATTTGTATGTACCTGTGTTTTCTGTGATTGGAACGGTAGGGATGGCGTTAGTGATCCACCGTAGGTATGGCCACATGGGGAAGTTTAAATTGTGGGAATGTATGAAAGAGAGAGTGTTTAATCCTTGGTTAAGGAAAATAGTGAATGATGTTGCAACTACTTGTGAGGAATGTCAGAAAGGAAAGTATCAGAGAATGTATGTGAAACCCCCTGTGTTACGAATGGATGTGAATGAACCTTTTGAGTTAGTAGTGATCGATTGTGTTTCTTTGCCAGTGACTGCGAGTGGGTATGTAGGAATGGTGGTGATGGTGGATCACAAAAGTAAGTTTGCATATGCTGTGCCGGTGAAGAATAAGACTAGTGCGAATGTGGCTAGGGTGGTAAGGGAAGTTTTGTTGCCGATGTGTGTATGTAAACCGAAGCGAATGTTGAGTGATAATGGACCGGAGTTTGTAGGGCAGGCGTTTGAGCAAATGTTGAGTGATTGGGGCATTGAACATGTGAGAACGACGCCGTATATGCCGAGTTCGAATGGGTTAGCAGAGAGGACGATTCGAACATTGAGTGAAATGTTACGAATGATGAGTGAAAGAGAAAATGATTGGGATTATTGGTTAGGAAGAGTGTTGTGGGCTTATAATATGACTGTGCATAGAGCAACTGGTATGTCTCCTTGTATGTATGTGATGAATTTCGAGAGGTTTGTGAAACCCAGGCTTGGGTTACCTGAAGGTGATAGGGACGTTTGGAGAAAGGGTAGTTTAAAGTTTGCCAGTTTTAAGGTAGGGGATAAGGTTTTGAAGGAAGTGATTGAGAAAGGTCGGTTGAATGTGAGTAAGATGAGAGAAAAGTTCGAAGGGCCGTATATTGTAAAAAGGGTTATGTCTAATGGGGTTAGTTATTTGTTGGAGGGTGAGAACGATGGTGGTACGAATGAGTTTCGGGCCCATCAGGTACAGTTGAGGCCGTGGAGGGAACCCCCTGGTTATCTTAAGATTCATCCCGTATATAGGTTTCTGGTGAATGAGGATGATTTGAATGAGAATGGGGATATAGTGGATGATTTGTGGTTAAAGGGGAAAGAGTTAGTGTTGGTGGAAGAGATACGGAAGAAAAAGCGTAAAAGAGGAATATCGGGTAATGTTAGCAAATTAAAAGTGTTGTTTAACGATGATGACAATGAGAATGATGAGTATTTTTCAGGATTCTGGTGGGATAATGGGAATAATGAGCAGAGTTTAAGGAAGAGTACGTATACTGTGTGTAAGTTTCCGTTAGATGAAAGTGAGAGTGTGTTGGCGGGATTGAGAGATATTAGAGACAAGAGTGGGCATATGGACGTGGATGATTTGAGTAAATTTTGTGTGGAATTGGATGAAGTAGTGAATGTTATAAAGGCGAATGCTAGGATGAGAGAAATCGAGAAAGAGATTGCAGAAATGTCTGAGCTATTACCTAGGGGAGGAAGTGTGAATGAAGTAGGAGAGACTGATGAAAGAGCGGAAGGTGGGAATAAACCCAGTGAACAAGTGAAGGAATATGAGAAACCGTTTACTAGGAGTAGAGGAGTTGTAAAAGAGTATGATTGGGTGATGACAACGGCGTTATAGATGGATATGAATGTTGGGATAAATATGATACAAACTTAGGTGGGAGGGATGTAGTGAGCTGCCCTTAGTGGTTTTGTATCATATTTTTCATATGTATCATATGTATATTTTATATTCTTTGGGGGGTATATTTCATATGTATCATACGTATATTTTATATTCTTTGGGGGGTATTTTTTAATTTTGTCATGTATGAGAGTGTTATGAAGGGGGAGAATAATTGTGTTGCTGTGAGTGATGGGTGTTCTGACGCCAACGAGTAGTTCTTCAGTTCTCTTTCCCTTGGTCTTCCTAGTTTCGCGGCATCCATCACTCTTTCACTTCTGAATGAAATAAATGTGAATGATTGTAGATGAGTGTGATTAATTGATTTTTTATGTATTTATTTTTTTTCTTCCGTAGGGAGTATTTAAATTATTAACTAAGCTTTTAGGGAAAGTCTGTGTACTGTGTACAGTCTTGTGGTTGTGGAATGGTAATGGTTGATTGATTGAAGCATAGCGAAGAGAATTGGTTTCGTGGATTTCTTTCGGATTTGGAATCCTTCTTTGGTAAGGGTCCTTTTTTATCTATTATTATTTTAATGACTAATTGAATTAATGGTGATTAATATTATTCTTATTATGGTTATTATTAATATTTTTTATTTCTTTATTACCTTGTATTTCTATTATGGGTATTAACGTAGTGGATATTTGCAGTATTGAGGTCCAGTAGAGTGGTATACCGTCATTAAACCGAGGTGGAGGTCTGTTCAACCGTAGTCGACTGAAGAGTTAGAAGTAGAGGTTCGAACAAAAAACTGGTCAACACCATTGGCCAGGTAGCTATTGAGTATTTTTTTTGTTTGTAATTTTTTTTCTTATTATAATTTTTTAATTTAAATAGTTGAGTTTTTTACTTATAGGTTTTTTAAATTAAATAATAGTCTTTGAATTTTTTGTATTTAAATTTTGATTATGTTAGAGTTTTGTTTTGATTTGGAAATGATTAAAGATTAATTTAAAATGTTAATGTTTAATGTTAAAGATTGTTTTTGATCTGATAGTATTTTTGTTATAATTTATGAATTTACGATACTTAATTACTTATTACTTAATTACGTATTTAATAATGTTTAGACTCATGTTAGGATTTGTTTAATTTTTTTTCATTCCAGTTTTTTTTCTGCTCTTGTCTTGTGTCTGGAGGAGTTCCTGGATTTATTTGTGGCTCCATATTTTTTGGCTCTACTGTTTTAGGGGCTGTTCTTGTGGTCCGTTTATGGCAATTGGTTACCAAAAACTTAATGGTGCGGTGCACCTAAATAATATAAAACTAACGTAAAAGGCAAAGGGCTGCATTAATAATTAATAACCGAAGATTAGAAATTGACATTGAGCAAAGGAAAAAATAACAATTGGAAATTTAAACTGAAAAGATTTAAAAAGAAAAGTGAAAATTGTAAAAGGGAAAATAAAGATTAAATTTGAAGATAATTTGAACTAAAAGAGACAAACCGAAAATGACACAAAGAGTTAGAGAAGAAAAACTTAAAACATTTTTTTAATTAGAAAAACATTGGGAAAACCTAAATAATTTGTGTGAAACTTAGAAAAACATTTGATAAGTTAAAACATAAAACTTACATAAAAATAAAAGTGGTACCACCATAAGACGTGAAATACTTTAAAATAAGAGTGGTGCAATATATGGACAAAATTGAAACTTTAAAAGAAATAAACTAATATTTCATAATTGACAAATATTTTGCACATTTTTTTTGAAATTTATTTATTAATATCATTAATTTATATTTTATTTTATTGTCTATACATATCATATGTGGTTTGGTGTAGGTATAGAATATTCTTATTGTAATATATGGTATATTGTAATACCTGGTGGTGGAACTAGTAGGTGCTGTAGGATATTAAAATTGGAATAACGTGTGTATTAGTGGTGACGGTGTAGGTGGTATCGGTATCGGATTACCGTGTTTTTTGTAATTAAGTAGTATTGGAATACCTTATAATTTTCCTTGTATCTGTGTATTGTGTATAATTTTATGAGAAACATAATTGGTGTGGACCATTTTTTAATAAATTAAGGTGTATGTGTCCTTTTTTTGTATTCCCAATATCTATCCTGGAAGACAGCCTCACTCCTTCATAATTCAAGTTATTGTAGTTAGTTTTTTTCAGTAAAATCTGCTACATATTTGTGGCGCCCAACGTGGGGCTGTCTCGAAGGATAGGTGAGGGGACGTAGTGTATAGTAAGCTAAAGTAGTATAAAGTAGTAGTAAGTAGAATATAGTAGTAAGTAAGTTGTAGTGTAAAGTAAACATGGCTACTAATGAGGAGTTGCGGGCGGAGTTGGAAAGGTATAAGGAAGCTTTAAGGAAGAAAGAGAGAGAGAATGAAGAATTGATTGAGAAGGTGAGAGAATTATCAGAGGGAATGAAGGAAATGGAGAAACGAATGGAAGAGAGAATGGAGGCGAAAATGGCCACTAAAATAGAGGAAATGTTGAACAACAGGTTTGCTGATGGGATTGGAGGGAACGGAATGAATGGAACCCAACAAAGGGTGACCTCTACTCCAAAGGTAGACGTAAAAAGAAAAAAAGGTGGGAAAGTGGAAAAGAAGGACGAGAGAGTGAAAACCAAAGATGAGGAAAAAGTGATGAACCAGGATGATGAGCTAAGTGATGTGACTGAGGATGATGGGGATGGGGATGGAGAGAAGGATGTAAATAAGGTGGTGAATGAGAAAATTGAAAAGAATGGGAAGAAAGAGAAAAAGGATAAAAAGAAGAAAAAGACTTCTAAGAATAGGAGACATGAAAGGAGAATGAAAAGTAAAAGCATAGATTCATTATATAGTAGTTCAGAATGTGTTTGAGGTTGAGGGATACGGGACGGGATCTGGTTCTGAGTCTGAGCGTAGAGTGAAAAGGAGTGTGTTGATTCGGGACATCCCAAAAATTAATAAATTTAATGTGTATGGTACGAAAGAGGTTGAGGAGTTCTTTAGGGAATATGAGGGTTATTGTAGGGAGAAGTTTGACGAGAATAAGGTCTTTTGGGTGAAAGAGTTGGGCGAATTTTTAGAGGGGCGAATGCTGGAATTTTATAAGGCTGTCAGTGTGGGTGAGCCAAAATATGAAGTGGTTAAACAGAGAATCATGGACCAGGTTGTGAGAGTGAAAGGGGGAGTGAAGTATAGAAAGGTGAATGATTTTGATAAGGCTAGGCGTGGAAAGAATGAAAGGATTGATATGTATGCGCACCGACTGGAAACCCTGGCGAGAAAGAAGTTTGGGGATGATGATGTGGACGGGAATAAGAGATTGTTGAAGAAGTTTTTGGAGACGGTTCCGACCTCTGTGGCAGAATATGTGAATTTGCGAAGGAAAGAGAAAATGAGATGGGCGGGAGAACGATTGACTTGGGAAGATGTTTTGGAAATTGTAGAAGATAGGGAGTTTGAAGGAGAGCGAGAGGAGAATGAACGACGTGAGGTGTACAGTGGTAGGGAAAGATATACGAATGAAAGGGCTTCACCACCCCCTCAGTATAGATCTTATAGAGACGCCTTGAAAGCAAACCCCTACGAAGTAATGGTGAAATTTCTGGAGGATTTTTATGGGTTTGGAGGTGATGAAAGACAGGTGAATGCAGGAGGTGTGGGTAATTTTGTTGGTCGTCAAGTTGGTGGAAATGTGAATGCGAGAGGGAACGATGGCGGCTATAACCAAGGTCAAGGGTATAATCAGGGTCAAGGGATTAGAGGTCGTGGAAACCAAGAAAATGTGAGTGCAAATAGGGATGTGAAGTGTTTTCGTTGTGGGAAGATGGGCCATATGATATCAGAATGTAGATGGGCAACTGGTGCTTGTTTTAGCTGTGGGCAAGTGGGTCATTTGGCCATGAACTGTACGGACCCGCAAAGGGCTGGGTGTAGGAGATGCGGAGGTGTGGATCATTGGGTGCGTGATTGTCCTCAGGGTGTAAGAGCGAGGCAACCGGTATGTGGGAACTGTGGTGTCGAGGGGCATTTTTCTAGGATGTGCGGGTCCCCTAGAAACACTTGTACTAAATGTGGGAAAATAGGGCATGTGGCTGGTATGTGTTGGAGTGTGAGGCAACCAGTCGGGGTAGGTCAGGTTAATCCTGGTGTGCTAGGTCTTGGTACTGGTGTTAGTGGTCCGGTTCAACCGGTTAGTGGTCAGGCTGTTGGACTGAATAGGAATGTAAATGTGAGTGAGGTAGGGGTGAACACTGTACAAAATCAGGTAAGAATTAACCATTCGGGAAACGGGTTGCCTTGAGGGTTGCAGCTGGTGAACCCTCAGGTGAGATTAGGTTGTCACAGATAGGGGATGTAAGTGTTGATGTGTTTTCAGTTGGTCCTGTGAATGAATGTATAAGTATTAAGGTTTATTGTGGAGGTATTGAGGTTCGTGCTTTGATTGATACTGGGTGTATGGTTAGTGTTGTGTATAAAGGAGCATATGATAGGATGAATATAAGGGAAGATCAGAAAGAAGTCGGTAGGGGTCATATTAAAGGAATCAGTAATGTGTTGGTACCGGTGGAAGTTAAATTTAGAGAGAGCGTTAAGATAGGAGGCATAGGCATGGAGGAGAGTGAGTTTTATGTGATTGATAGTAGGAACGACAAGTATGATGTGTTATTGGGGTATAAGTTTTTGAGTGCAAATGGGATAGTTATTCATCCTGATCGAAGGATGATAGAGAAGAAGGTGAATAAGGATGGGAAATGTCAGATGTATGTGAATGAGTTAGGGAAT
>JABUQX010135049.1:0-17676 GCA_015478945.1 Trachelipus rathkii | reverse complement strand
CAATGCTACTGACTATAAATTCGTAGCCTTAGACGTGCAATAGTGTAATAATTCATTATTAAACTTAAAAAGTTTGATGCTACACTTCAGATAAAATTTTACGCTAATACACTTCCAACTACCAAATACCAATTGAAAATATTATATTTGTATCATATCTGACATTTACAAGGAAAAAATAATAAAGTTACAAATTAAAAGTTTTTACATTCTAAGGAACTACAATTTAAATATTTACATAAAGAATGTTGGTACATATATAAACATAACATTGATATGGAATTGTATTAAATTTTATTTACTCTATAAAATTCTATTTGTTTCGTAGGGGATGGAAGAATAATTTCAAAAAATATGCCAAAATTCTATGGAATACAACAGGCATATATTATACTAACTATATGTAAAATAACCATACGTTGAAGCACTGTTGAAAGTATAGTTAATCGCCAATGGATTTTAATGTATACTAAAATTAGGTTTCTAATTAAGATTCTTCCAAATTTTGCCAAAATTTGGATGTTGATAATAAGGATTACCAAAAAAGAACAGTAGAAGAATATAAAGATATAATTGGATCATTCAATGTCCAAGATTATGCAAATCATAATGTAATAAAAATAATATACAACTAGTATAGTAATAATACAAATCCGTATAAGAGTAATTAGGAAATATTCCAAATCATCTTCTTTAATGAACAGTTTATTTATTACAAATACTTTTAGAAATAAACTAATACTGTATACCATACCTACACAATTTCGCAAAATTTACTTGAAAAACGGTGATCTCACAAAGAGTTTTTAATACTACAAATTCGTAGTAAATAACTCAAAGATAAAAATAACATCAAAAAATGGTATCGTTAACAAATTAATAGTAGTAGAACAATATCTTGCAACTCTACCTAGAAATCGTAAATTCAATTTCATTTATGTAGTAAAAATAACCTCAAAATTATAGTATACTGAACAACTAAGTAATAGTTTAACGTAATAGTAAAAAAACTTAATAATTACTTTAAAAGAATGGTAAAAACAATTCTAGAAATGGTAAATTCAATTCAATTATGTAGTTAAAATAACCTCAAAATATAGAATATTAAGTATCCAATTAGTGAAAAATTACTTTAAAAAAATGGTAGAAAATATCTCTAGAATCTAATTATAGATTTTAATTCATTATGTAGTAAAAATAACCGCAAAGACATAGTATATTGAACAACTAAGTAATAGTAGACCCGTCATTAATATAAAATTCGACGAACTATCAAAAAAATATAGTTAGAAAAAAATAGTGCAAGATTAAAACGTCTGTACTTATTAGGATACACAATCATTTAGTACACAGGAAGAATTTGACTCATCCATGTAAGTGCACTTCTACTATCAAAAATATAAAATACATTAGTGGTAGCTCACCGTAACCAAAATATAATAATAACCATTCCATTTCAATCTTATTTAACAGTATTTGTAACCATAGTTCCAAATAAAAGTGTTTAACACAATGAATGGATTTGAGTTCGTGGACCAAAAAAAGATTAGGTATTATAAGCGAGAATTGAAATAGCTGAATCAGTGAAGGCAAGATTAAATCTACTAAATCTGGGCAATAAAATAAATCGCAATTGTTTACAGGAGCAAAATGAATAAAAACGCTGATAAATACTATTAATGCCATCAATACATATTGCACAAGTTGCTCCCTTATTTAAGAAACCTAATATGGCAATAGGAGATGCAACGTAGCAACAAATGATTCATGTTTACGTAAGGCAGAGCTACGAGCTGAAAGTAAGAATGTTTCTGTAAAAGCATTTCTCAGAGCGGGATATACAAGGTCTACAAAATTTTACTCAGAAATACGGAAGAAATCTTCAGAAAACTGGTACACGGAAGAACAAAAGTTAAGAGGAGAAACTTCCAGCGTATTAAGAAAAGCATTCTTCAGCAATTTGTTGGTTAAATTGATGATGCCAAGAATTGGGTATTAGGGGATAGTAGTGGGTGGTATATATATACAATAGACTAATGATATAGATATGAGTGATAATAAGGAAGTAGGTAGGATATACGTAAAGTGGAGATTTGGTGGAACAGTGGAGTAGAGGAGGTATAGTATAGTATATAGTGAGATTATTACGAATATATATATAATAATTAATATATAATAAAATAAAAATATAAATAATAATAAATATAAATAGATATATATGTATAGAGTAATAATAATATAATATAATATATAATATGTTAATAATATAATGTATATATATAAAATATAAAACTAGATATAGATAGATAGTAATATAGGGTATGAATAGTAGAGGGGCTATATATAATATATAGGTAAGTAGTAGTAGGGGTAGGTGAGTATAGGTAGATATATATATATTAGTAGGGGAGGAGAGTTGGAGTATATGGGTGAAGCACTTGCAAATTAATGGTAGGATAATTATATAAATATATAATAGACAAATAGGAACGAGAGCTGAGAGCAGGAGTGAGCGCGGAGAAGGAGAGGGCCACGTGCCTCCCAGGCTGAATAATGAGTATGATATATGGAATATATGAACGACTCAAAAACCTTACATCCAGCCCTATCAGAATTTCACATAATGCGATGCCATCATTGATGTATTGTAAATTTCTCAAAAACATAGAAAATGAAATGGGAAGGGCGAGGAATAAAAATTGTAAAATAAAAATAACTATAATTTATTCATACACACAACCAATGTAGGCCTAATAGATTAAAAAAAAAATATATAATAATAATATACATAACGCAAATATATATATATATTAATAGTATAGATATATAATAAATATAGTAGATTCATTGTATATGTTAATAGTAATATATAATAAATATATATTATAAACGGGGTAGTATATATATTAGATAAGGTGTGGGTTATAGCGGGAGAGGGCTGGTGCGGGCCAGCCGATGTGTGCGGCGCTATGCGCGTATGCGCAACTTCAATTTGTAGGCGCAAAGGCCATAGGCGCAACAATTTTTAAAAAGCCGGATAAGCATAACGGCACAGCCGAAGGGTGGGCTGGGCGGGCCGTGAGTCGCGCTGCCCGCTGATGAGACGAGAGACGGAGGCTTTGTGGTAGCGGCCTGTGAGAAAAGGTGTATGGACCGGTTAGGGAGCGAGTGACAAGAGACGTGTGTTCAATTCTAAAACCATGTGGAAGACACTTTTAGTATATATATATATATAAGATTATATATATATATAATATTAAATATATAATATAGATATATATATATACGATAGGGGGGGGAGGGATATATAGGGGTGATGGGGGAGGGGGTAGGTATGAGGGAGTATAAATAAAACTATTCAATAGTTCTAACTACAAATAAATTTTACAACCATGCCTGCTAATAATTTCAGACCTTCTGCAGCGCTCGTGCTAGACCTCCTGGGGGAAAACATGGGACCACGGAAGACATGGAGGAGGAAGGAGGGAGGCGGTGCAGGGATGATGAGTTACGGGGGGTGTGTAGTCAGGAAATATATGAAGAGAAGGGTGTGTCTCCTTATAAAAGCATGACTGGGGGTGGGATGGTTAGTCGGCGAGGGTAGAAGTTGACGTCAGGGAATAATTAGGCAAACACCAGCTGGAGCCGCGAAAGTCGCAGGCGCAAATGCGCATAGGCGCAAAAGCGTATAGGCGCTGCATGTACAAAAATATAGCGCTAGGCCACTAGGTCCGCGCATAGGCCATAGGCGCAGGTGCGTCACTCAAAAAATATTATAGGCGCGGGCCGACTTCTGGACTGGGGGTGGTCGGGGGGGTGGTGGTGGTGTGGGTGGGGGTGTGGGGGGGTTGTGGGGGTGTGTGTGTGGGCTGTGGTAAGGAAGCTGGTTCAGTACTCTCGGGAACGGACATGGGGAATAGGAATTGGATGGGAGTGCTCGGAGTGATTCCTGATATTCAGTTTAATTAGTTGATATTTACCCGTTAAGCATATGTGGAAAGCGAGTTCCGGGGTAACAGAAAATGACACAGTCAGCGGACATTACAACTGCGACTAAAACGAACCGACTGTATTGTAGGTAGTGTAGAGACGATGTAACGATCTCATGATCGAAACAAATGCGATTTGTGTTGTGTCATCATTTAATTGCCGTCGAAGTTCATATATTAGATGTACCGTTGAACATTTTTCGCAGAAGCCACGAGAAGATAGAGATATAGGTGAATATAATTTATAAGGTATTGATATGTAGGGTAGATAGGTAAGGGATAGGGGAGAGTAATAGGTATATATATATATAGGAGGTAGTGGTATATATATATATTATATATATATATTATATATAATAAATATAATATATAAAATAATATATAATAATATTATAGTTAATTATATATAGATGTAGTAGGAGTAGTTAGGTATAGGATAGGGGTAGTAGAGGTTAAGTAATATAGTATTATTATTATACATATTATATATATATATATATATATATTATTTAAAATAGCATTATTAGACGCGATTGTTTTCGTTTTTCTTATAATTTTCTTTCATGCTTAGTAGTAAATGATTGGAAACAAACGTTTGTTCAAGCATTACAAAATTCTTATTGCTAAAAAAATCCGCCATTAGATATTCTTTTGCCCGCGAATCCTTCGGCGTATTATTGGCGGGTCACGCTTCCCATTCAAGCTTTAAAACTTGATAAGAAACAAATATATAAAAAAATAATAGTAGAGAAATTAACTCTAAATAATAAAAAGCAATATCAAAAGTAAGCATATGAACTTTTGACTAAAAAAAAATCTGGAAAAATGATATTCATAAAAAAAATGTTTCTGATTCTCTCTCTCTCCTCCTCCTCTCTCTCTCTCCGATATAATATATTATAATATAATATTAATATATATATATATTAATAAATATATAATATTATATAATAATTGATTATAGCATATATATAATTATATATATAATTAGTATTATATATTATATATATATACTATAGGCATACTGAATGATTGGGGTAATGCCGCTATGTTTAAGTTGGAAAGATAGTGCATCCTTTCTCGTTGTTGAGGATTGCTTGAGTTGCGCTCTCCTCATCATTCATTAATACTTTCCAGTGCTAAACACACTCTAAGTGCTCTATCCTCTAACTATATCCTACTATCACTCATTCTGGGTTAAAAATCTTTGCAAACTTCTCTCTCACTCTCATTTCCGGATCATCTGAATCATTCCATCTTTTAGTCAATACGTACGCTTTCGCACCACTAGTGAACTTGGTACAGTATTACCTTCTCACTTAATCTATGCGGTTGCTCCATTATGAACTAATAGGGAGCTTGATGTGGCGCTTGAATAATCAAGGCTGACAGATGAGGACGCATCTCTACTCTCTCAGCTACCTTCCTTTGGATTCCTCCTTCTCTTGGCTACTATTGCTATTGCTTCCAGATCTCCCATATCTGCTCCGTTAATGGGGAAGCACTTCTCCTTCCCTAATTTATTCCCATTCTCCCCCTCTCCAACTTTATCTCAATTTTCATGCAACTATTTGCTTAGCATACCTTCTAATTGATGCATTTATTCATGTTATAATGATTTGTAACATTTTTACCTTCACTCATTTAATCTGTTTAACTCTTTTGCATCTAGGGTCTCTCGTCTCAGCTTATATTCAATTTCTTAATGATCTAATGAATTCTCAGGGTCACCGCAATCTTATAAAATCAAATCTTAAAAAACCCAGCTCTTCAATATGCCTCTAATTAAAACATCAAATCATAGGAACACAAACAAAACTGCATCGAAACCTTTCATAGTGACTGAAAGCCAAAAAACTGAAAATATTCAATTGCAGGAAATATTTCTTGTCAGCTTACTCCAGTAATATAACGTTCTTATAAACCCTTTATGGAGTAATGTTCTGCACAATTGCCCCGGTCAACCTTCTGTTGAAACGATTAAGTCTAAATAAAGCTAAAGACTAATAAACTGCCCCTACTTAAAACTACATTGACCTCTTTTTCTTCACATGATTTTGTGTTCAATATTGAGAATCAAGTCCGGATTTGTATACCTGCCCTTTCCAGCGTATCATATCTGTGACTCCTTGCGATCATCTGATTTACCTGCTACTTCGAATTTTCTCCTTTAAAGCTCAGTCTTGCCCGCGAAGTGATGTTTACCTTGTAATTGCGGTATGTTTCTTCCTTTTATTATGCCCACCAATTTTGGAAAGCTTGCCGAAATGAGGGTACATATTAAATATATACATAATATATAAATATTACATTGTATAGATATATATATGTACATGAATATATCAGAGCACAATTTTAATGTGATAGTTTTATATATAATAGTATATATAAATATATATATATAAACAGAGAGAAAGAGAGAGGAGAGAAGAGAAAAAAGGAGAAGAGAGAAGAGACATTGAGTATAGAGAAAAGCAGTTGGGATGCGTCTAATATGTTCTGGTAAGAAGATTCAAAGAACGCACGCACTGTTTATTTTCTTTTTTATTTTTTTATTTAATATCGTTACCGCTGATCAAATATACTAAACAACACCACTTCGAGAATAGCACCGATGACGATCTCCGAAATTTCCAAAATGGAGGACAATGTGATGTTCCTCTCTCTCTTAAAAAGAGTTTTCTTCGATTTCCTATTTAAAAAAAAGTTATTTGCAATAAAAAAATTCTCCAGATCTAATAAATTACTACCTTGAAAGTAAATTAGATCTAAAATCTACTTTAAATTAAATAGTAAATAGAGTAAAAATATGACAAATTAAGTTATTTATAGATACGGAACACGATAAGGCAAATAAAAAAAGAAGAAAAAGTGTTTGATCATAATAATAATAAAATAGTATATATAATAATATATATTATAATATAAATATAATATAGATATTAGTATATAGCTATAAATAATAAATATATAAATATATAGATAAGATATATGTATATATATATCAGGTTATATAATATATTTACGTTATAAATATATATAAGAATATACGGATAATTAGAGATATATAGATAATATATATAATACGATATTATAATATATTATATATATATAGTATATATAATATTATATAATAGATATATGTATATGTATATATATTAAGAATATAGCGAATTATATAGATAATATATATACTTATATATATATTATAATATATTATAATATATATACATATATTATATTAATATATACTCTATATATCAATATATATAATATATATATAAATATCATATAATAAAAACATACCCACACAAACTAAATAATTGTTAATTACTTTATAAATAAATTATGTCAATTTAATGGAAATTGAAATTAATACTAGTAAAGCCGTGTCCTTTGAGATTCTGAAAGATAAGCATCATTCAATAAAAAAAAAAAACGACAGCTCGATTCAATTGCATCTAATTCTGCTAATTTACATTATATGATTCCTAGGAAAGTTAATATTAACTTGCATTTAATTATTTATACTCTATTATTCTTAACAGAATAAAAAATCCAAATCAGAAAGAGAAGAAGAGGAATTGTATTGGACTAGAGTAACTTTTATTTTCTCCGATAAAAGTTTTCATTACACAGAAAATTTCAGCGTCTTCTATCCACACTCACATAAAACTTCACTCAGGACAACATTTGTCCTACGAACATACACCTCAAGGTAAAGTAACTAAGATTTCATCCCTGTGACCACCGCTCTTACAGAACAAAGAAATATCGTCTTGCAACAGGGTACTCCTAACACAACATAAAACTTCTACATGTTACCAAAATTAATCTAAACATTATAGAGTTACTCATTTACGACTAAATGAAGTTACTAAATGTTACAGAATCAAACATAACTAGATTACTTCCGCATTTCTGGGATTCAGGGAAGTATTCTTAATAATTGAGCACTACCACTAACCATCGTCACCCAATCGAAAAGTATGTCAATTTGACTGGCCACATTCAAGCCCTAGGAGGAGCATAGCTACTAGATGAGAAGGTTTAATAATATAATTATATTATTAAAAGAAACTCAGCCTTATTAACTATCTTGTATACGATTTAATACCGTTGTAAATATGTATGTGAAAAGTGTTCCTCAATTATCAGGGGAAAAACGATGCAATGACACACGATGTATTTATATCAATAAAAACAATAAATTCAATATGTCAGCGTATAGGGGTTAAAACACTTCACTAATCTGATATTGTCATATCAAATATAATAATTACGATAACCTAACGAATAGTAGATGTATTTACTACTATCTGAGCTAGATCTATTTGACAAGTGTATAACAAAATAACTTTTAAAATTGTAAAAGTTTAGAACAGCATGATCTATATCTACAACGAAAGATAGTTGGATCTCTAAAAGAATCATGCATCAGAGTATCGTACCGCTAAAACCATTTTCGTATCAACCCAACACAATATAACGCCCTAACAACATTACTTTCTTTGATATTGTAAGATGGCAGTATCCGATAACTAATAAAAATAATCTAATACTCACCTTTGGACACACAGATCACAATGTCTAATTAAATATTCTAACAGTACAGTCAATAGGTTGAGAAAAATATTCCCACAAAATTCCAAAGCTATAGAGAGAAAAAATGTTCCATGTATTTGAACAGGGACTCTTACCCCGGTTAATTCTTCGATAGTATTTAAATTCGGCAATAATAAGCTGATAATAGTTAATGTAAAAAAAAACTTAAACAATAATATTTCATAAACCCAAGAAATTCACTCAGAGAAAACGAAAGAAAATAAATTCGGAATTAAATTTAAAAAATTAAAAAAATAAATAATAAATGATATAAAAAAACTAAACTTAAATAGTGAAAAAACCACGATAAAATAATCCAAATAGAAGACCAACTACTATTTCCATTTTTCGAATGAGACAAAAAATCAATTTAAATATTTGTTAGATTTGTAGAAAAAAATAGGACAAGGATATTCAAATTTCTGAAATACAACTATTAATAACAGTGAAATTATTAATATAAAAAGAAATATTTATAATTTAATATAATATATATAATATATAATATAGTATATATCATTATAATATATATATATATATAATATATATAAATAATATATATATTAATATATATAGAATATAAATAATATATATATATAATAAATTCTTAGTATCGAAAACTATTGTAGTATAACTTGAATATTCTAGTATTGGATAGGCGAAAATGTCATAGCTTGGAGCAGGCCAGACAGTTCCCAGAATAGAGTTAGATTTCATGATGCTGAGTACAATGATTCGCTTCCATCCGTTTGTGATCACGTATCGGTGCAAGTTCATTATTCGTGCTTAGTTATCATAAAAGCTTTTGTTAAATCTTTGGTTTATTCATTTAGTCCTTACACGAAATTTTTGCTAAACCCCAACACAGCCAGCTTTGAATTTTCACCCTTACGTAGCCTAACATAGGCGATCTTCCTGCTTAATAGAATTAAATTTGTTCACCAAACTCAAGACAAAGCCTCTAACTAATTTCTCTAAACACCCGTATATAATACGGTTAAATTAACAAAGTCCGAGCTCTCCATACACCTAACCAAACCATAAAAGTAACGAATTTTGCTAAAACACTTACATAGCGACCAAAACAAAAACACCGAGCGCACCAAGATTCTTCTGACACCCGATTTTGTTCAACGCCATCTTATCTTGTTTAAAATATAATCAAATGCTACTATTATTTACCCATACAAACTAACATGGATAGATATACCTTCCAAACAAAAATTTACCAATTTAACCACTCTATTACCCAATGTAATTCAGTACCAATTTCAATACATAACGGATTAAATTCTAAAACATTAGTAAGTTTAACATATTCATCTGTCACAAGTTCCGTTAAACTATGGAACAAATAAACATTACTTAACAACATAACCAGCAGAAAATAAACAAGCTATTCCATTAACAACCTTAGCCATTGATCCTAATGAGAGTATAAACCACTGAATCTCCTCAATTTGTAAAATAATAATATATAACTATCGTACACAAAAAATTAATATCAAGGAACCAACAGGAGGAAAAAGCTAAATTGTGTAAGATGTGCATAGCAAGGGTATAATTATTATTTAATTAATTTATCACTGAAAATAAACATATTTTTTTGATAAAAAGAAACTGATATATTTTACCTACTATTTTTACAATTCTGTTCGTATCATAGAAACACAAAGAGGTACAATAACTGCCCTTCAAGCCAATGGTATTATAATATATATCATATATAATATATATATATTATATATATATATTATATATATATATATATATATATATATATTGATAAGTTATCATTTATATTAGAGTATTGTAAAATAATTAACCCCAAATAATTTTGCAGACGACCGATATATGATTACTCCTTTTGCTCTAACATTAAGCTGAACAAGGTTTTTCACGTTATTAAAAAGTAACATGTTTTACTTAAGTTTAGGAGAGTTTGTTTGCCTTTACTCATGTTATAATTTTTTACTTCATTGTTTGTATGAAGTTGAAGCATTAAATTAAAAACAAATTTCCACACATCACTAACATAACCCCCTCCAACCCTCCAGCCCACATTGCCATCTGTAAATAAAAGAAAGTAATAGAAATATTGCATACTTTTCAAGGCATTATCATTAAGTTAAGCCATATCTTTGTTTAATTTTACAGTTGACACGGAGTAATATTTTAACAAAAAATTATATCTATGCAATTACCTGGTCTGAACATTGATCGATCGGCAGGGAACCACGAAATAATTTTTTCAAACTATAACAAAGTTTTTTTCACAAAACAGTAAACATAAAAAACTTCACACATTAGTTTCAATTTGATAATAATTTTATAATATCGTTAGTATAAAGTGTTATAGTTTACTCGTCAATCCTAAAGGCAATTAAATGCAGGTATATTTCAGAGGATATGTTCTAAAATCCAAAGCACCTATCCCCCCTCCCCTTCGCTCATCCCTCCCACCCCTCTCATGACCTTTTTGATCTGATTGATCTATTTATTCGTGTTGCGAATTGGTGCGAGTATATAATATAATTTCGGAAGAATAAACATTAGCACAAAAATGATTCTTATATACTAACCAGCGAATATATGCTTAACATCATCAAGATGATTTTTTCGAAATTTTAATAAACAAACAAACAAAGTTGCTTATTATTTTTACTTCTGTAACTTAAGAAAATTAATTGTACAGCTGATAAAACATAAAACAAAGCCTAACACAAAGCGTTACGCACGAAATATATTAAACTGTTAACAATAACAAAAGTTCCGCACTTAACCACCAGTAAAGAACTAACATTGCATACAAAACGTAACCTATTCATACTTACCTTTTTCCGCAAGAAGCATTATTACTACTATACCATACTAACGCGGGTTAGACTTTTCTTAATTGACACAAATGAAATATTTTGGAAACAAAGAACTTATCATTAACCATTGATGTGAGTATCTTCAATTTCAGATTATTTCCAAGTGACCAACAAATAACTGCAAACATAGCAAAGTTTTATCCAAACATAACACAAAAATAAGTTCTTTGAAAATAAAATAATCAAGTAAAAAATTAATAGTTGACTGATTTTAAAGCTACTTTTTTTCTCACGAGCATAAATCCAAGTAAACCCCTCATAAATCAAAAACAAGATCAAACCCAACAACACGCCCGTCCTTTCCCACCCCTTCCATTATCTTTTGATCCTACAAATCTATTGATTTCAACGTCACATTTAAAATAGGTTAGGAAACGAAATATCAGAATAAACAAACACAAAATAACGTTCTATATTAGTAACCATCAAATTATGCTACTTATAGTGGTGGACTTTGCGTTACATTATAAAGCTAACATATGTTAACCTAAACTGAACTATAATGTACAACGACAAAGCCTAACACACCTCACGCTCGAATTAAAACTACTCAACATTAACAAACTTCCGCACTTAACAGAAGTAAAGTAACCTAACGCTTCCTACAAAACGTAAGCCTATTCACCACCTTCCTTTCAAGATACTCTCGTCTTCACATCATCAAGTTTAATTTGGGGTGCCATTAACATCGAATTAATATTTAGCAAAAATTCATTATAACCTTACACCTAAATATCGATATCATAATCCCCAACTAAGTATCTAGTGATTCATAACAACAGTTTCTAACTTTAACAAAAACACAAAAACATAAACATTTATAAAAATAACAAAAAGTAATTTATCCAAACATAAACATAAAAATAAAGTCTTTTGAAAAATAAAAATAATTATATTAGTTAAAGTGTTAAATAGGTTCTGATTTCAAAGCTTAATAAAATCAACACACGATATATCTCAGTAAAAATCAAACCACCGTTTTCCTGCACTCCCCTCACCACCCACCGCTTCACTAAAAAATTATGATCTATTGATCTATAATGATTCAAGTCATATTTCGATTATTATGATTAAATTGGTAATAATAATACATAACATAAAATAAGAGTTCTTATATATATATATACTTGAATAAAAGTTTTCACACACCAAATAAAAGCTAAACACATCATAACGTGTCTGCAACAATTCATGATAATTTATATCCGTACATACGACCACAACCTAGCATACCTTTCAACGCTCAGTAATACTTTGCTGTATACGTTCACTAATAAATCGCCTACTTATCAAAGTGTGAAGTGTAGTGCTAAATGGAACATTACCAAGACTGCTCTCAAAGGATGAAATACCCCACCACTTTTCCAACGCATTCCACAAAGTGCAGCAACAGTTAAGCAGGTATTATCTTAACCACAATTCATGCTTAGCTAAGTGACACACCAATCTATTCAAAGATACTCCAACATTCTTGAAACTATTGAATGCGTCTACCTGTTCATCAAAAGCTGTCACATCACATAGAAATTAACATCATTTTTGAAATATGAAAAATAATAAAGTAGACATTTGTTAGCAAAATGTCTTAGGGCAAACCTTAACATATCTCTTCAAGACACAAAGACTAACCTGAATTGCTTCAACGTTCTCAACATCATATCATCGGTCAGAACACATAATACTCGCTTTAAATAACCGGAAATTCATCGATTTTCTATTATTATTTAGTATATCGCTAAACATCACTGTCACTTCTTTTTCAAAGGGAAAGAGTTAATAGTTATACAAAACGTAAATAAATCAAACATTAGTCCCAACATGTCTACACACAAGCAATTACTAATATATAGAGCAGAAACCTTAATTAACAATAAGATACTTTAACATTTGGAAACTACGAATAAGACATAACATTTGTACGTAATGAATTAGTTCTAAAAACATGCCTTTCTCTCACTTACGATCCAGAGACTCAAAACTTGCTCAAGCCTATCCAGCTTGTTCAATTCATATTCATCATGAAAGCTAAAGCAGTATTAGCAAACAAAATTCCTTAACAAAGTGAACACAAAACTATCCAAAAGTATACATCTTGAACTATGAATGGCTACTACATTTCACCATTATGTTTCTATAGTATTTCATGTCTTCATTCTCAAATACTTATTGCCAGGATAAAACTTAATAAAATTCTTCTATAAATTAGTGGCTTTTTTTAACAGTTAGTGCTATTATATCTATATTATTATTATATATTATATTATGAACAGTATCTTGACCTGAACAATAGTTTCACTTTTACTGATCAACTATGGGTTATAGTAAAAACAACATTAGTCCATAAACTTGTAGACTCGTGGTAGCGCTAACGGTTATTTTTTTCGATAAAATAAACTCAATTACGCCTTAAATTTTACACTTTCGGTCAATACTCCAGTTTCTCAATGACTATATTACACTAGTATAGATGAATATCTATTTCTAATTATTTAGTAACTAATTTTACGATTATTATATTACAAAATTTACACGGAATTTTACGCATTACATCATCAACATTAATTATCTATCAATTCTTTATGTACTTACTATAATTAACCCTTCTCGGAACACAATTCTTTAATTATGCTCAGCGATAGTACCATCACATACACCAGGGAGAATTTTACCCACCAGTAGGAGAATTATGCAAATGATCGATAAGAACAACCATTTAGTCCCCCAGGGTAATAGAACTAAAACTAAAAACAATAAAAGTAAGAAAAGACAATCTCGCGGCTAGTCAGTTTTACCTTAATTAAGTTACCCGAAGGTAATGTTACACCTGGGTACCTATTGAATAAGGAGGAAGTATAAAGCATGTGTAAGGAGGCATCACTCAGCTCGCCCACAGATCTGTGTTAATTTCTAGTGGCCACGTGCCTAGTGTAAGAGAACTCTTCATAGACACATTTTGTATTCATAATATAATCACACATGCGATTTTTAATCCAACCAGTTTCTTCTGCAGAGTGATCAACTCTCGCACTAACAATTGATATTGGTTTAGCTTTTTCTCTAATAGCAATCGGTGGGCCTCTTCTCCCATCAACAGCTATCTAAAACAAAGGTTATAACCTTTTTTCAGTCGTTTTGTTGTAATACACTCATTGCAGGAGGAATTATGGTATTCTAGCCTACTAGCTTGTTGTAACTGTATCGTTCTTCACAGGTTTTCTCGCCCTCTTTTGGGAAAGCTTTTCCACTTAAACCAACGCTCTCCGACAAGATATAATTTAGTTCTAATGTACTTAATCCATAAGTCATTTTTCGTTTTAAAGAAGCAAATTTTTGGAGTGGAGACCTTGCTATAAACTGTTTACACAGAATGATATGTCACATAGACCGTTAGTCACACGGACCTTCGTCGAAATATATTATCTGCACTCAGAACGATAATGACGGATAGAAAAATACATTCATTCCCCAAAACGCAAAAAAAAAAATTTAAATTGCAAAAACGTAACGAGTTTAGAAACATGCCCATACTATAAACAGATGCTTAGTACTAAGAACGACTTTTATTATAAAATCTGGTTTAAAACTTGTATGGAATGTGCCTATTGCAACTAGCTCACCCACTACGGTATACGTCAACGGAGGAGCTACATTACCTCATTCGTCATTGGATTATTCAGTCATACTTACTTTTGGGAATTAGTATATATATATATTATAATATATAAATAGTATATATATATATAAATATATATTATATATATATATATTAATATATATATATGGAACCTCATATACAAATAAGTTATATAATTAATAAATTTTATAAGTATATATACAATAAAGTTTATTGTTATTTTGGACGAATCCATAAATAAAATAAGATATATATGATATATACTTACAATATTAATTAAGATTCACTTATTTACTGAAACACATATCCTAAGAAAGGGGGGAACTTTTCTCAAATGAACCTCTGAGATATATAGAATGATAAAACACATAAATTTGGAAACAATTTCATAAAGATCGAAAGTTGAAAATTATTTTCATTTTGCCTAAAATTATTGAACTCGTCATGTTCACTAAAAATCTTTCCTTAAACGAAAAGAAAATGGAACGAAAATCACTGATTTAAAAACCCACAGTGCATCTTAAAGCAAAAAGACCGTCACGTACCAGAACATTGTAATTGTGAGCCCTATCACACAGCTCCCCGGGCACCGGGCAACAATCTAATTACGCATATTTATATTATTTAATAAATACTATATGATCATTTATTTTAGTAAATATATGTTGCAGTGAGTATAAAAATTATTTACATTATAAAAGAAAAACTAAAAGCTATTTTCTAGTATTTTTATGAATTTTTTTTCATTATTATTTATCTTAATTTAAAAAAAATAAAACGTTTTCTTTAATTGGTTATTAAGAAAACTTTATTTAGAATATATTTATATATTTATATTTATTAAATAATTATTATTTAATATATTTATTAATTATTATTATATATATATTATTAATTATAATATAATTTTTAATTATTATTTATTAAATTATATATAAATTATATTATTATTATTTTATTTTATTATTAAAATATATAATTATAATTTATTTATTATATCCTATGATGATATGGGCTACGCTTATATAGGCTACCTATATAGAAAAAATTGTACAATGGTGAACGTATATATAGGTCACGTAATACCTATCATAGTGATTACATCGATAATTGTAAAGTATTCGCGTTTTGGGGCCAGTATACCGATCTTCCTCCATCCCTAGCATATGAAAAAAGAGACCTTGGGGGGCGGGATACACCGGCAGTGTAGATTCTTAACACGGTATATAGGAGTATCCAGCCCGATACCATCGTCCCACTCACACAGATACATCTCTAATGAAAATAATATTAAAACAAATTATAAATAATTTTGAAACATACAACAATCTTTTAACACAATAATTAAAAAAATGTATATTTTTCATATAAAACAAGAAAATATCGAGTTTACAAACATTTATAACTTTATTATGTTCTAATATATTCTAACATTACTAACACTCTTTAGATTAAATATGTTTATGATGTCACGGGATTCAGTGTTTTCCTTATACCTGTTATAATCATTACATTTTTCTTATAACTAACTGCTATCACACTGATAAAAACGACAGATATTTTTTATCTTTGGATATAGAACTTACCTGTGAGAAAGAATTTTGGTTCAAATTAGGAGCATAGAAAAAATGCGAGAATAGAGTTCAAAATGATGGCACAGGATTCAGTTTACATAAAAAATTATTTACGCTCTCGCCCAGAATTATTTAGAATTATTCAGGAGTGTGATCTATTTTTACACCAGTGTTTTTATTATATCACTTTAATCTTTTTTTAGTTGAAAGGTTCTCGTGGTGACTTGAGTTGAGCCAGAGCGAAAGACTGAGGACCAGTGAATAGGTCACTTTTCCCAGTGTGTACAAGATCACGAAGTCTCCCTCCGTCGATCCCTCGTTTAAGAGGTTTTGGTACGAATAAAGAAAACTTGCCAAAAAGATAAACAAATTTATTACAACAAATTTATCTATGGAGAAAATGAGGAAATGAACCGAGAATTGGACGAAAACCGAAAAGAGATTCATTTGTATTCGTTGAAAGACCAATTGAAGCGTTTTGTATTTATGCGGATTTGAAATGTGGTGAATATACTTACCCAACTTTGAGCGATTAAAAAGAAAGAAAAAATTTTAACAAACATTATTAAACACGGATCTACCCTTGTAAAGCACACTGTTGTCAGTTGAAGCATCGACTCTCAGAGTACTCGACCTTAATATATTTACAGAACGAATATTCTCAAAATACCATATATATATATAACTATATATAATTTTAATATATATTCAAATCACATAATATATTAATAAATAATATAATATATATATAATTATTATATATAATAAACTAAATATAATAATAATAATTATATTATAAATAATTTTATTTAATATTTTTATATATAATATGATATTTATATATTATTATGATTGCATGGTAACATCGTATTTTACGTAGGCATTTTCACATATATATAAGCTTATATTATAGCTATTCATTTTTTTTGTTATAGTTTTTTCCGCTTTGTTGATATTATTTCATTTACCTAGGTTTAACTTTACCATTGTCCTTATTA